>ML862468.1:0-10637 GCA_009831015.1 Picea engelmannii
CCTCATGGTTAGAGAGTTATGGCCATGTGAAGTTGGAGAACCCTCATGAGTCATCTAGAAGCCCCAAAAGGTCAAAGTAGTCAAAGTGGTTGCAAAGAAGAAATTATTTAAATAATAAAGTGAAGTGATGAGTGCACTATAAGCCAAACATGATACAAAAGAAATTATTTAATAATAGAGTTAATGGAGAATATACTAAGTGGACAAGTGGTTAGAGATGGGTTAGCCCTAAAATAAGGAAAGTCGGTTAAGATGGTTAGAAGGTAATTTAAATAATAAAGTGAAGTGATGAGTGTACTATAAGTCAATGTGGATACAAAAGAAATTATTTAAATAATAAATTTAATGGAGAAATTATTAAGTGGACAAGTGGTTAGAAGTGGGTTAGCCCTAAAATAAGGAAAGTGGGTTAAGATGGTTAGAAGGTAACCCCTTGAGGAAGCTACATGAAAGTATAAATGAGAGGAAAGGGTCTCTCATTTTTAATCACACTTGAACATATTGAATATCTAAAAGTTAATGAGGTAACCAAAGGATATATAAGATGAAATTAAGAGGGAAGGCAAAGTAAAGAAGGCCAAAATTCAAGGGAGGATAAATTCTTTTGATGATGCTTTCTAAGGTATGTTATTTACAGTTCATCTCACCATTTTCGCAGTAATTTTTTTTCTAGAATGAATCAAACCATGAAATTGGGAGACCATTGAGGAAACCTATCCAACTAACTATGATACAAATTTCATCTTTTGGGTCGTTTTATTTTGGGAGTTACACACCGTGGAGAATAAGGTTTGTGGCTAGTCCTGAAACTAGTCTAAAACAAGTGTTTTGGGTAAAAACGTCATAAATTCTTCATAACAAATCCAAATTTGGTAAGACCAAATGTATTGGTTAGATTACAGTATTTAGTATTATTTATACCATTTTCATATCCATAAAACAAATATTCCATGTGGGGCATGCTCTACAAGTTCGTTCTCTAGAATAAGATAGAATTCATTAAGGTATGCCATTTTTTTTATAACTCCTTTTTTGAGAGGTTGAAAGTAGTGAAATATGGAGGAATTGCATAAATGACATTGAATAAAATTGTGTACCATTTCCAAATCTTTATTCATTACAAGTACATAGTTATGATTATTGGAAGTTAGGGTTTTTGACTAATCCAAAATTAGTCATGTCATACTAAAGTAAATTTTGATGAATATACTAGTCTCTTGTTAAAGTTAAGGAAGTTTTGTAGGTATGTGATCATATATACCAGGTCTGTTACAGAGTTACAAACCAGATTTGGATGATGAAATTGATGATGGATTTTGGTTGAGGTATGTTACAAATAGACGTTGTATAACAGTGAGGTTGTGGCACATGGTTTGATGTAATGGTTTATGGTATTTTGTTATGGATAGTGTGATGTATTGCTAAAGAAATTTTGATAGTTATATTGGTAAATGTATTTGGTATATGGTTGAGGTACATGTTGGGTACATGGTTGAGACAAGTAGTTGATGATTTGGCACACACATGAGGTGTATAGTTGATGATGTTGGTAGATCTTGATGAGTCATGGTTTATGTGTATTTGATGCATGATTGGTACATATTTGGTGCATGGTTGATGTAATCGTTGATGGTACAGGTTGAGGTATAGGTTGGTTCATGGTTGATGCACTTGTTTATGGTACAGGCTGATTACAGGTTGAGGTACAGGTTGGTTCATGGTTGATGCACTTGTTTATGGTACAGGCTGATTACAGGTTGAGGTACAGGTTGGTTCATGGTTGATGCATTTTTTTATGGTACAAGCTGATTGCAGGTTGTTTGGTATAGGTTGGTGCATGGTTGATGAACTTGTTTATGATACAGGTTGATTACAGGTTGATTGGTACATCTTTAGAACAATATATCTCATAGTGATACTGTGACAATGGTTCCATCATTCTACTTCTACGTCAGGGAGGTTGGACGGGGCAAGGACAGGGGGTTGTATCTAGCTTCCAGTTGTATCCAGAGAATTTAGGGGGTTGGAGCCTCCTTCTAGTTGTAGCCAAAGAATTGGGAAATTGGATATTCCTTCAGGTTTTAGCCTTAGAACATAGGGGGTTGTAGCCTCCTTCTGGTTGCAGCCAGAGAATTTGGGAGTTGGAGCTTCCCTCAGGTTGTAGCCTAAGAAACTAGGGGGTTGGAGCCTCCTTCCAGTTGTAGCTGGAAAACAAAGGAAGTTGGTGCTTCCAATGAATGTAATTATTAAAGACATATAAGAAAAAACATTATGTGGTTTTCTCCCACTTTGGGTTTCCACATAAAAACACTGGTGTACTGTGTATGTGTATGATTGCTCATTTGTTCATTATTTATTTACTTTGCAACTATTGGATGATAATGCTACATTGATATAACACTTGCATTTTGTGGTTAAAAAGGATTAAATTTCTCTATTACTGATTCACCCCCCCTCTCAGTAATCCAACAATTGGAATCAGAGAGAGGTTCCTTCAGGAAACATTTTAACCACTAGAAGGAGATCACAGATTATTCTGAGAATGGAGTACCAATGTTTGATGGTCAGAATGGTTTAAAGTATGAGATGTGGAGAAAAAGGACAAAAGTAGTTTTATAGGCACATGGACATTATATTTGGCTATCAGTTTTTATAGGATATGATAGTTCAAAAAGGGAAAAGACTGCAACCAAGAAGGAATTGAAAAAGAATAACAAAATAGAAATGGATTTCATCTGGGAAGGATTACCTAATCTGGTAAAAGAAAAGGTTGGTAAATGTTCACCAATCAAATAACTTTGGGATAAGTTACATGACATATATTCTTCACCCATCGTAGATTCAAAAAATTCCAAAGAAGATGCAAATACAGATCAAGAAGAATTATGTTCACCATGTCAAACATATTCAAAAGATGAAGAATACATAATCACCAGAGGTATGTTGTTTTTATTTAATTGTGAAAAATGAGGACATCTTGAAATAGAATGCCATGAAGGAAATGACACAAAAAATAATTGAAAATGAAGACAATTATGAAGCAAAATTGATTAGTGATTTAGATGAACTAAGAGAAGAAAACAAGTCACTCAAGAAAGAATGGATGAAACAAAAGGAAAGTGTTCATAGTTTTGAAGAATCCCAATAGATCATCGATAACTTAAGAACTTAACTAGAAGAATCCAGAAAGATCGAAGAAAATCTTGAATATCAAAAGAAGTATTTGGAACCCAACATAGCAACACAGAAGGAAGAAGAAGAAATGAGAGATAAGATATTGATAGATCATCTTAAGGAAAGAACTAACGATCTAAACTATATTGAGGTAGAGTTTGGTCAAGAAGAGAAAGGACTTGAAGAAGAAATAATCACATTAAAAATTCATCTTGAAGAAGAGAAAAGAATAGAAGAAGTCATGAAGTCTTGGATAATGAAGAAAGAGTAATGGGTTGAGAAGTTTGAAGAAGAATTTGTCACATTGAGAAGTAAAATCTTCAATCTTAACAACAACGTTGAAGAGACATAAACATCCACATCAGTGATAGAGAATGAAGAGAAGCACTCTAGGTTGATAGAAAAGAAGAATGAAGAAAATAGAAAGGGTTATGCAGAAGTACTCAAAGGAAGTAATCATGGTCAACTAGAATCTAAGAAAGCTATTAAAGATACATCTTCAAGAAGACCATCCATTTTCAAGCCACAAAGAAGCTTCAATCATGATCATGATCAATCAAGGCAGAAATTCAAAAGGACTACACCACAAAGAAGATCATTCAATCCCAGGTATGAAAATTTCTTTTATGGTCATTGTTTTTATTGTACTAATTTTGGACATAAGGTTGCAAATTGCAGGGATTATAAAATAAATTTTCAAGCAAGAAATGCCTATGTGGCCCCACGTAACATTGAATGTTACAAATTTCATAAATATGGACACATAGCTAGTGATTGTAGAAGCATGATTGGTACTTCCATGAAATAGAACACTAATATCAGATACAAGAGAGTATGGATAAGAAAACATGAAGAACAGGTGAACAAATACCAGGTCCTAGAGATCACAAGATTGGAAATAAAACGAGATGAAGAAAATTCCACATAGAAAAAGAAAGATGTCAGATACATAAAGGTTTGGAAAATAACTAAAAGAAAAGAAGGACAGGTAAATAAGGAACTGGTTCAAGATATTGTACTTTCAGGCATTGTAGTGAAATATGAATCCACGGACATAAAGAAACAAGTCAAAGCTTAGAGAGATGATGAATCTACCAATGAAGATGATCATGAATACACATCAGAGCAATAATTGTTCTGAGCCATATGACTTAGAGACTCCCAGGTAATATGAATATTAGACTGGGGGAGTCTATGTGATAGATGTGACAGACCAAAGAACCATCCTTCGAGCAACTTGGATAGTTTGAGAAGACATATCTAGAGCAGTTAGTTAGCATAAGTACAATCAGTTGAAGCAGTGAAGACTTCATGATAGTATAGTGATAAATGGGTCAACATTATGGATAGTTATGTAGTACAGTATTGGAAAATATGGATAGATATGGATTTGTAAGAACACTTAGCAGGTTTGGACATATATATGTGATAGTATGGATGAGAGCATGGATTCATAGATTGGTTCAGAGAGAGGTTTAGATACAAAGGAACATTATGGATGTTAATTACACAATAAATGGATCAAACAATGCTATTGGATTCCAAATTGACATATACTTTTTGGACACATGCAATGCATACAGCATTTTACATTCAAAATAGAGTAATGCTCAGAAACAACAATGACAAAACTCCCTACAAGCTATGGAAAGGAAGACCAAAAAATGTGAAGCACTTCAGAGTATTTGGAAGAAAATGCTACATCAAAAGAGAAGATGGAAGAATGAGAAAGTTTGACTCTCCTGTGGAAAAATGATTACTTGTTGGTTACTCAAGTACAAGGAAAACATACAAGTGTTAAAATATGAGATTGAACAAAGTTGTGGAAAGCATCAATGTAACAATTGATGAAATAGGTGAACATGGATCAAAGGAAGAAGAAAATGAATTAGTGGAACAACTTTATGAAGAAGAAGTCTACATTGAACAACCAAAATGATTTCAGTTGTCAGAGAACACATGTTATGTGTGTAAATTTAAGAGGGCCTTGTATGGTCTAAAAAAGGCTCATAGAGAATGGTACTCTAGACTAGATAAATATCTACATCGAGCATGATTCATAAAAGGAAGTGCAGACAACAACCTCTACATCAAGGTTAAGCTAGAAATTTGCAAAGGATATGCATAATGAATTTGAAATGTCATTACTTGGAGAACTATTCTTCTTTCTGGGTCTTCAGATATGTCAAAGCAACCAAGGAATTTTTATTTCTCAAACTAAGTATATCAGAGAAATGTTAAAGAGGTTCAGAATGGAAGATTGCAAACTAGTTACCACTCCTATGCAAACCAATTGCAAGTTGAGAAAATATGATTATTCAAAGTCTACAGACCAGAGGAAATATAGGTCAATGATTGGTAGCTTACTATATGTGACAACATCTAGACCAGATGTAATGCAGGAAGTTGGATAGGTGGCATGATTTCAAGCATCACCAAAGGAATCACATGTATTGGAAGTGAAGAGGATTTTCAGATATCTCAAAGGAACATAAGAGTTTGGATCATGGTATCCAAAAGGAACAGATCTATCACTTATTGCCTACACAGATGCAGATTGGGCAAGTTGCATTGATGACCAACGAAGCACTAGTGGAGCAACATTCTACTTGGGTGAGTGTTTAGTATCTTGGCTAATCAAGAAACAATCATCAATATCTTTATTTACATCCGAATAATAGTATATTGCAGCAAAAGGATGTTGTACTCAAGTTTTATGGATGAAACAAACTTTGACATATATACAAGTTGAGTATGATGAGTCCATTCCAATCTATTGTGATAAGACAAGAACCATCAATATCTCAAAGAACCCAGTGATGCACTCCAAGATGAAGCACATTCCAATAAAGTGTCACTTTTTATGGGAACAGGTTGTAGAGAAGAACATAAGAGTTGAATATGTGGGCACAAAAGAACAAGTGGCAGGAATCTTTACAAAATCGCTTCCAAGGGAAGCCTTTGAGTATTTTCTCCAGAGACTCAGAGTAATTTCTACTCCAAAATGAATGCTTTCGAATGATTATCTTATATGTCTTAGATTTACATAAGGAAACACCATAAAGAGGATAGTTCAGGTTGGGAGATCAGTTTCAGGAAGAGTTCATTCAAGGGGAGAAGCCCTGGATGGAAAGATACATTTTCCATTGATGACAAAGGGGGAGAGATTTATCATATGCAAAGGTAAATGCTTGGAGAAAGAGCACAGAGGCATGATTCTAGGGGGAGCGATGGTCATGGGGGGAGCATGAGTGATATGACTTCAGTATTGCATCAGAGTGTTGCCATCAATGCCAAAGGGGGAGATTGTTGATTATTTGGGTTGGTTTTCATTGATGTCAACCCTTGAAGAAAGTTCAATAGTGAATTATGGTAGCACAAAGGTTTGGGTAATGGACCCAAGTTTGTTTGATGGATAATTGTATGAGTTTTGATCTATTTGTAGGTAATAATATTCTATATGGATAGTAAATGTCATTCCATTTTCAATGGTATGTGGAATGTCACATAAGTCCTCACAGTTAGAGAGTTATGGCCATGTGAAGTTGGAGAACCCTCATGAGTCATCTAGAAGCTCCAAAAGGTCAAAGTAGTCAAAGTGGTTGCAAAGAAGAAATTATTTAAATAATAAATTGACGTGATGAGTGTACTATAAGTCAAATTGGATACAAAAAAAAATATTTAAATAGTAAAGTTAATGGATAAATTACGAAGTGGACAAGTGGTTAGAAGTGTGTTAGCCCTAAAATAAGGAAAGTGGGTTAAGATGGTTAGAAGGTAATTTAAATAATAAAGTGAATTGATGAGTGTACTATAAGTCATAGTGGATAAAAAATAAATTATTTAAATAATAAAGCTAATGGAGAAATTACTAAGTGGACAAGTGGTTAGAAGTGGCTTAGCCCTAAAATAAGAAAAGTGAGTTAAGATGGTTAGAAGGTAACCCCTTGAGGAAGATACATGAAAATATAAATAAGAGGAAATGGTCTCTCATTTTTAATAACACTTGAGAATATTGAATATCTAAAAGTGACTAAGGTAACCAAAGGATATGTAAGACAAATTTTAGAGGGAAGGTGAAGTAAAGAAGACCGAAATTCAAGGGAGGATAAGTTCTTTTGATGATGCTTTCTAAGGTATGTTATTTACAGGTCATCTCACCATTTTCGCAATAATTTTTTTTTTTAGAATGAATCAGACCTCGCAATTTGGAGGTCATTGAGGAAACATATCCAAGTAGATTTGATACAAAATTTATCTTGTGGGTCATTGTAATTTTGGAGTTACACGCCGTGGAAAATAGGGTTTGTGGCTAGTCCTAAAACTAGTCTAAAACAAGTGTTTCGGGTAAAAATGTCATAACTTCTTCATAACAAATCCAAATTTAGTAAGACCAAATGTATTGGTTAGATTATAGTATTTAGTATTTTTTGTACCATTTTCAGATTCATACAACAAATATTCTATGCGGGGCATTCTCTACAATTTCACTCTCTAGAATAATCCATAATTCAACAAGGAATGCCATTTTTTCTATAACTCCTTTTCTGAGAGGTTCCAAGTAGTGAAATATGGAGGAATTTCATAAAAGACATTGAAGAACATTGTATACCATTTTTAGATATTTATTCATTACAGGTACATAATTATGATTATTGCAAGTTAGGGTTTTTGACTACTCCAAATTTAGTCATGTGAGACTAAAGTAAAGTTTGATAAAAATGATAGTCTCTTGTTGTTATACACCATGTCTGTTATAGAGCTACAAATCAGATTTGGATGATGAAATTGATGAGGGCTTTTGGTTGAGGTATTTTACAGATAGATGTTGTATAACAGTGAGGTTATGGCACATGGTTTTATGTAATGGTTTACGGTATTTGGTTGTGGATAGCGTGATGTATTGCTAGAGAAATTTTGATGGTTATATTGGTATATGTATTAGGTATATGGTTTAGGTACATGTTGTGTATATGGTTGAGACAAGTAGTTGATGATTTGGTTCACACATGAGGTGTATAGTTGATGATGTTGGTACATCTTGATGAGTCATGATTTATTTGTATTTGATGCATGATTTGTACATATTTGGTGCATTAGTCAGGGATGTTGGATGGGGCAAGGATAGGTGGTTGTAGCCAGAGAATATAGGGGTTTGGATCCTCCTTCTGGTTGTATCTAGAGAATTGGGGATTTGGATATTCCTTCAGGTTGTATCTTGAGAATATAGGGGGTTGTAGCCTCCTTTTGGTTGTAGCCAGAGAATTGGGGAGTTGGAGCTTTCCTCAGGTTGTAGCCAGAGAATTCGGGAGTTGGAGATTTCCTCAGGTTATAGCCTCCTTTTATTTGCAGCTGGAAAACAAAGGAAGTTGGTGCTTCCAATGAATGTAATTATTAAAGATATATAAGAAAAATAATTATGTGGTTTTCTCCTGCTTTGGGTTTCCATGTAAAAACACTGGTGTACTCTGTATGTGTATGATTGCTCATTTGTTAATTGTTTATTTACTCTGAAACTATTGGATGATAATTCTACATTGATATAACACTTGTATTTTGTGGTTAAAAAGGATTAAATTGATCTATTACTGATTCACCCCCCTCGCTCAGTAATACAACCACTAGTACATATGACCAAATTTGCGACGGTTTTTTGTTGATATTGCCACACTTATCCGTCGCGATTTCCACAAAAGATGAGACTTTTTTTCGTTGCTATATCCACGATCTATGTGTTCTTGCAAACATCGATGAAATTATCTCTCCATGTGTCATCACCATAAAAATGGGTTAACCCTATGAATCGTCGAAATTACGACGAAACTTTGTCGCAATTACGAGGCATAACTGTGGCAATTACGACAAAACTTAGTCGCAATTGCGATGAAATTTTATTCAAAGACAAAAACTTACGACGTAGATGTTGTATGTGCGATGAAAAACTGTGGCAAATGGCAACGAAAATTCGTGGCAATAGCGACGAAAATTTATGTCAAAACCAAACTTACGACATAGATGATGTGTGTGCGACGAAAAACCATGGCAAAGTGAGACAAACTTTCATCCCTATTACCACGATTGTTTAAAATAAAAATTGTCTTCCGACGAACTATCGTCGATATTGAGACAATTGTTTTAAGTTTGAAAAAAAAAATAACACAAGATATGGTATTACCATATTACATTGTAATATGGCAATGCCATATTGCAATGTATCTACTTTCTCAACAAGATGCAAGAAGTTCTTTTTAAAAACAACTTAGGATAGCTATTTGTCCTAAGTGGGATGGTGACCTTGGCATTCAACAAGATAGGAAGTAATTCATTGATGAAAAGTGTAGCAGGTGTGTAGGTGTGCAGGTCCACATGTGTAGCCGACATTTCTATTGAAATATGGATGTTAGAGAAAATGTGTAATATATATATATATATATATATATATATATATATATCCCCTACAAATAATCAAGGCACTAATAAACCAAATATTTGAAGCATGTGTTATCATGAAGTTGGATTAGAAGTAAGGATACCAATATGACAATATACACAAAGAATAATTTGGAATATTACCTTAAAAAAATCACATGTATTGCATGAGTGAGTCATTATGCAATTTATATTACACAATACTATGACAACACTTCTAAGATTGATGGATGATATCTTAAGACCATGTCTCAAACACCTTTAATGTAGCCTCCTTGGATGATATTTTGACTTTTAGCAAGATTTGGAAAGATCATTTGAAACATTTGGAGATTATATTTTTAACCCTTCAACACAATTAATTGCAATCCAACATGAAGAAATATGAGCTTGGAAAACAATTATTGTTGTGTATGGATTTTGTAGTTAGAGGATGTGAATTTTGTATTGACCTAAGAAATATAAAATTCGTTGTAAATTGGTTGATCCCAGATAATTTAATTGAACCAAGGTAATTCATGTGTAGTAGATATAATAGATTCTCAAGAAACTTTTAATCCACACTCTAGATGATAATGGATATAAGTTGAAGAGAAGTGTATACTTTATTTACAATTGCATGGGTATCCCAAGGATATAAATCAAACATTGGTTCATTTGTTGTGAGGCTATAACATCCCAATATTTGGGAAATTGTTTGTCATTTATATTTATCATTGTTAATTGCACAATTAATGTCTCAATCAAGTTACTAAAAGAGGCATGATAAGCATTTAACATCACATACCTCCTAAGTTTGATCAAGTGTGGTTGCACCCACCAAAGAAAGTTTTAAAATGATATTTTAGGATTTTGTATAAGAATGAATAAAAGCTATTTGCTTGGATTGGCCACCATATATGGGAAAATATTCCAATGTATATGTGGATCATTTGAAGTTGTCTATGCCATCCTCATTAGAAGGAGAATTTAATGAAGAGACATTGAGTCCCAAAGTTGATGGGGATCATCAAATTGAAAGGGAAAAGGTCTAC
>ML862468.1:42105-55974 GCA_009831015.1 Picea engelmannii
CATGAAATATGGTACTACACATATTATAATATATTATCAAGGAAAAAACAAGCTACATGAAATTTGGACATTTGAACAAAAATTTACAAGTTAAATGAGTACATCAATAAAAAAATAACATACTAACCTTGCAAGTTCAAAATTTGAGCTATGTAGATCGAGAATTGGATTTGTTCAACCGGTGGGTGACGGAAAAAATAAACAACTCAAACAAAAGCCAAGAACAGTGTCAAAACTATAGCAATTGTGTCGCAAAGTCTCTTAAAGTCACGTATATATAGATCAAATAGTCAAGTAGTCGTTAACACCGACCAATGAGATAGGCATAATTTCGCCATTATTGAAATGAAAGTTCATCGCTATAGCGACAAAAATCCCGACTAGATTAAAATAAGATTTTCGTGGATATTGCGATGAACTTTCATGGCAATAACGACGAAAAGCCCGCCCTGTTTAAAAAAAAGATGAAACTAGTGGAAGTGTGGAATAATCCGCCCATATGTAGTAGTGAACATGAACAATGATCAAGGTTCCTCGCGAACCCATGAGGTCGTTTTCCTTCAAAAAGAAGGATAATAAGCTAGTGGAAGATTATATAGATGTTGGGATCATAAATTATGCTATACTAGACATAGAGAAAATTGAAGACATGGAAAATAAAGATAATTATTTTAAGGGTTACTAGAGGATGTCATTTGATCGAGCCTGCTCAAGTTTAGGGAGTGGAGTTGGAATTGTACTTATAAATATACAAAACATCGTGCACCCACATGCTGTTAGACTTGAATTTGCATGTACAAATAATGAGGCGGAATATGAGGCTTTGATTCAAGGAATGATACTTGCACAAGAAATGGAGATATAACATTTGATTGTAACTGGCGACTCCGAGTTGGTAATAAATCAAGCTACCCAGAAATATAAGATTAATAAATAAATACTTAAATTATATTTCAAAAGAGTTAATAAATTGATGGAATATTTTAGCTCTTTTAACATTTATTTCATCCCAAGGGATCAAAATTAGAAGGAAGATTCATTAGCTTTGGCAGATTCACTGTCAAACCCAAATGATGTTCAGAGAAAAACATATTTTCAATTAAAAAGAGTATTCTGACCTTCTGTACCTGACAATCAAGAGTATTTACAAGTGTTTGAGAACGATGAAGACCTAGAATTGTTTTTAGTAAATAATGATGAAGACGAGGATAATGACATTTTTGTTGTTCTGAAGAATTTTATTGAGTCCAAATCCCTTTTTACAAGAGATTATCATGCCAAAAATATCCTGGAAGAATTATCGGTCCGAAAAGTCCAAGAAACGAGAAAGATTAATATTGGGACTGATAGTTCCCCAAAATATGCCCACTTGGGAGTTGATTGCACATTTGATGAAGTTGATCAATACTTCACAGATTTTAAAGAATATCTTGATGTGTTCACATGGAGTTATGATGATTTAAAGGCATATGATAAAACAATATTTCAACACATTATTCCATTACGAGAAGGAACAAAGCCTACCAAGCAAAAGATAATGATGATTAACCCCAAGTTGAAGCCACTAGTAAAGGGTGAATTGGAAAATTTAGAGAAAGGTGGGATAATATATCCCATTAGACATTCTAATTGGTTTTCAAATATGGTGGTTGTGAGAAAAAATACTGGGGAGATTTAGATGTGTGTAGATTTCAAGGATCTTAATAAATCAAGTGAAAGGATAATTATCCTTTGACTAACATGGAATTTCTCCTCCAGCAAGTCATTGGATTAGCTTGCATGTCCATGTTAGATGGTTTTTCTGGGTATAATCAAGTCTTGGTTGTAGAGGAAGACAAAGAAAAGACAACCTTCATAACACCTTTGGAGACATATGCATATGCTCGGGTGCCCTTTGGCTTCAATAATGTTGGAGCTACATTTCATAGGTATATGGATCATGAATTTGAGGGTTTGATAGGAAAATTCATGGTGGATTACCAAGATGATTTAATGACACAGTAAAAAACTAGGAGTGATCACATTCATCACCCGAGGAAAGTTTTTGATAGATGTAGATTATATGGAGTTTCTTTGAATGCAAAAAAGTGTTTATTTGTTGTAACTAAAGGTAAATTATTGGTCCATATTGTGTGTAAATAAGGATTCATATATATGGATCCCGAGAGAGTTAAATATATAAATGAACTCAACCCTCAATCATCCAAGAAGGGAGTCTAGTCACTTTTTGGAAAAAATAACTTTGTACAAAGATTTGTCCCTGACTATGCAAGTATTGTGAAGTCAATCTACTCATTGTTGAAAAATGATCAAATTTTTTAATGGACTTCGGATACATAAGAAGATTTTAGTAATATAAAAAAGGCAATCACTACAACCCCAGTCCTCATTAGTCCATACTTCCAAAGAGACTCCATCATTTATTCATTTGCAAGAGAAATTGTCGTGGCATCTGTTATTACTCAAAGAAATTCCAAAGGAGAGGAATTTCCAATTAGTTTAATGAGAAAGACCCTCCATGATTACGAATTAAGATATTAAAAATTGGAGAAACAAGCCTCATCTCTTGTAAAAGAAGTGGAACACTTTCATACTTACACATTAAATTATCATGTCATTTCATATGTTCCATCCTCTCCTGTTAATATGATTTTAAATCAACAATTGAAGAGAAGGAAAATGGGAAAATTGGTTGGCAAAGATTCATGAGTATGACATTGAAATTGAGCCTTTAAAAGAAGCTAAAGGACATGGTTTGTGTAAGCTCATTGTGAATGGTGATTCTTTGGATGGAGTAATTTCGATTTCAGATGGAGAACCTATGGCTATTTCATAATGGTATAGAGATATTATATTTTACTTAATGTAAGAACAATTTCTAGTCACCATAATCTCAAAGGAATGAAGAACATTGAAAATGAAGTCAAATCAATAAGCACTGATTTTCGATGTATTATTCAGAAGGAACTATGATGTCATATTATTAAGGTGTGTTGATAAAAAGAGAGCTCAATAATTGATGCAAGAGTTCCATGAAGGTATATGTGGCAGACATTTTGCGCCCACTGCTATGACCCATAAAAAAATAAGATCTGGGTTTTATTGGCCATCATTTTTTAAAGACTCATATGCTACCATAAGAAAATGTGTATCTTGTCAACAATTGTCATGGAAAATGAAAAAAGATGCAATTCCATTACAACCTATATATATAGAAAAACCATTTTCCCAATGGGGACTAGATGTCGTTGGAACAATAAATCCAAGTCCAAGTAAAGGGCACATATATATCCTCACCGCTACAAATTATTTTACGAAGTGGCCGATAGCAGTAACATTAAAAAGGGTTGATTCTGAAGAGTTGATTAAGTTTCTCAAAGATAATATATTGTTAAGATTTGGTGTCCCAAAAAAATTCATTACTGATAATGGTTCAATTATCATCAAGTCAAAATTTACAGAATTGTGTGGAGAATATGGCATAATTATGGGGAATCATCAAATTATTATCCACAAGGGAATGGTCTTGTAGAATCCACCAATAAGACACTCATTCAGATATTAAAGAAAACTATTGATACGAACCAAAAGAATTGGACTTTGAAATTGACATATGCTCTATGGGTGAGCATAATGACTCTGAGAGATAGTACTGGGATGTGTTCATATGTGTTAGTTTATGGGAAAGAAGAAAAAATTCCAATCAACATCAAGTTAAATTCCTTGACTTGTGTAGTTAATATAGAGGATGCATAAGATATTACTCCTATGCAAACGAGATTGAATCAATTATTAAAATTGGAAGAAGAATGAAGTGAATCTTTGTATACAACTTCTTAGAGACAACAAAGTATCAAAACATTTTGATCATAGCACAACCACAAATAATTTTCAAAAGGGTGAACTGGTGTTACTCTGGAACAAAGATAAGGAGAAACCATCGATGCACACAAAATTTGAAGAACTCTTTATTGGACCATATATCATTGAGAATATTCTGGGTTTTAATTCATATATGATCAAAGACATGAAGGGGAAAATTTTAATGTTTCCTCTCAATGGGCGACATTTGAAAAAAACATTCTCTTGGAATTTTCTCTTCTCCTTGTACATAGTTTTCAATTTATTTTGTACATCCTTACTATTTGACTCCATACCCAAAGGATAGAAACATATGATCATCGAGATTATGGATTCTTGACAACCCACAGGGGGTTATCATCCTACAATTGGAGTCAGTTGTTGAGATATTTTCATGCTTTTAGTTTTTTCCCTCCCCTATACTATTTTCCCACTTATTTACACACTTTCTTTTCCCCCTTCTATACTTTCCTTTTTCCCATTTTCTTTTATCCCTTATTTTTTCCCTTTCTTGGTAACTATACATAGTTGTATTTCATTTCACGAACCCTCAGGTTCACGGTTTGTCACATTTATATTTCCATACACTTACTCATGCATAAGTCCACTTCAACACTTTGATTTTTTATTCAAATTCACAGGTACGCGGGCTCAAATATTTGTTCTTCTTTTTTCTGTAACCCTCACATTGCACTTTAACTTTAGTGATCTACATTTAAACCATCACTTAACCTTTAGCTTCATCGTGGATTGTTGAGTCTCCATTTTGACACTTATAATGCCCTATATTACCCTCTATATGAGCCTATTCTACCTATGCTATGTGTATCTACTTGACTGTTTCCTCCATAAATCCACTTAGTGACCTTGTCTATGTGCATAGAGAGGTAACTTATGTTAAGACATGATTTGTTTAGTTTTTCTTGAGTTAATTTGATTAAAATGTTTGATTTTGCATGATCCTAATTGTTTGACTCTTAGGCAGTTTTGATCCAGTACTAGCACACTCTGTGCTATTCCGGTACTTCCCATGTGCCTAATCCGGTACTCAGGATTATGACTGTGTGTATTCTGGTACTAAACAACTACCTACACGATTCTGGTACTGGAGTTTCTCCTCTATTTTGGGGCCGATGACGATGAATATAAAAAATTTGTAAACATGGGTTTTGTCCGGAGCAGTGTTTTCATTCTGACTCTTGGGCCCGAATCCCAATATCTCACACATATGGACCTCCATAGCAGGGGGAATGAGTCATCCTAAATCTTTGCCAATTTTCCAAAAATTCTAAAGATCATGCCCAGATTCGTGGGAAATGCATTTCCTTGATTATCTAATGGTTGTAATCGACCTCCATTGATGGAAAATGGTTTTTATTTGGATTGTATTGTCTATATCCAAATTTTTAATGTAAAAATCATATAAATTGAGTGATGGCTCTAAGCAAAAGGAGAGGAATTGTTATGTTGCAGATTGGATTTTTGAACATATTATCTTTGTAAACTTGTTGAAGAATTAATATGAGATTAATTTCATTGACTCCAGGTGTTATTTAAAGTTTACTATTCTGTGAGTTCCCTCTAAGCTACTCCGTTGGCATCGGTAAGGGCCCACTGGTCCAACTTGGCAAGCTTACTGTAATTGCAACGTGGATATAATTTCTAATAAGTATGTATGTAGAGTGATTATGTACATATCAGTTGTGAGTAGAAATGTTTGATGTAAATAATTTGTAATTTACAACATAATCTAAGTGTGGATGCATCAAAAGTTGTGAACAATAATCTAGTGGTAGCTTTATAATCATTTATAATTTTTGTGTGTGAACATTTATGATTTCTGTGTGTGATCATTTATCTCTGAATTGTGTCCTTTTAATCTCATCTTTTATCTTGCAAAGTGTGGCAATATAGGAATAATTTGAGAGTCCATATTTCGCATTACATGAGCCAACACATGGAACATCTCATTTAAAATCCTTGTTTCCTGCGTAGAAATAAAGTAACTTTTCCGAATTGCAAGGTTGCATTAAAATTCCTTTTCTGATTTGAAGAGTGTGTAGAATTAGACAACTTGCAAGTTGATATTGAAGTGAGTGACTACAGGAGTAAGATCAGAATCCATCTTTCACCTTCATGAGCTAGTAAATGGACGATCTTGTTTATTGTAAGAGAGCCTTTGGAGTGCATGTTAGCTACAGTCTTTTATTTGAATTTTGTTCTTTAATTTTTGCACAATGTGTAAAACATAGATTAAGGATTGCAAAACAGAGTGTTGATTTCTTTTAGTTTAGTTTCTCTAGGAGATAGAATCAAAGTTCATATTTTCCTTTCATGAGCCATCAATGAACAAGTCCATCACCTAAGCAAGAACTTTAGATCATATGTTTGTTTATGAGTTTTTTTTCTAATTTATGAATTATGTGAAGAGTGTTATCTTTGAAGTGTGAAAATAGATTACTGATTTTTAGATGATTTTCCTGATTGAACTATACTCATCAGACATAGGAACCTATCTGTTATCAACACATATAGTGCATCAACTCTACTGATTACAAATCCCGATTGATAATTTATGTTTGGTAATATATTATGAAAATAATTGCACCAACACGGATGCTTATTTCCCAAGTATTCCATTTTTTTTATGCACGTGAGTCTGACCGAACTCCCATCTATACTCAATTTATTTTGATCATCTCTCCAACCGCGGGTTCACGAGTTGGCGGGTTCACGACAATTATATATTGAACTTCTTTCACACTCATCCCCACCATTTACTTTGTTTTTCCCAATATGCATCAAGTACTATTTAAATGCTAACAACTGTTGTGCAGACCTTGAAAAGGACGTTATTAAGGGCGAACGGCTCGAGGAATTTTTCATTAAATTCTAGTTTAATCCTCAATTTCAAAGGGATTAAACTATTATTATCTTTAAGAAAAGGATTATTTGTAAACATTACCCAATCGAAGAAACAGTTCCATCAACCTAATGGAAACATCATATCGACATCATTTCTCTGGGGACACTCTGAATATTTTTGGCTATGAAGATCAGAACTTCCAGTGGTTGAGAGCATACTAGTATTATTCCTTCCCTCTTGCTACAAATAAAGACAAGAAAGTAATCTGGACATATGGTATTGCTCATGCTAGTTGTGTTCCATAGGTTTTCAATTGTAAGGAAATCATTGCATGGTGTGTGGAAAAATACATACCGAATCAAAGGATCATACAACTCCAAGGACATTCTCCAATTTATATTTCACCTCAAGTATTCTGTAAAATGTTAAAGATTCCATATCCGACTCTTACTTTCAAAGGTGAAGATTGCAGAGAATTCTTGAAGAAACATAATAATGGGCTCGACCTCTTGTTAGAGTATTTGGAGAATCTTGCATCTGTCCCAATAGACATAAAAAAAATTCAAGTTGACTCTTTAAAGAACCCCTATCGATAAATTGCATGGTTATTTACTAGAGTAACAGGTCATAAGAATATTTCTTCCATATCTCAGATGATTTTATATATTATGTTTTTTATAGTCTAAGACAAAGTTATTTTTGATTGGGGAAAGATCATTTCTATCGAAATTGCTTCCCGATTATCGCATTACAAAAAGGATAGGAAATTCTTTATGGCCTCTTATTTGATATTTGCTATCATGCACTGTCGTCAATTCCCAAATTTGACTATCATTAAAAGGGTAAATTGTGAATCAGACCCCATTACATTTTGGTATCAGGCATTATGGAGGCATAAAACCCCTCTAGTTTTATATGAAGTTTACAATGTGACCTTGTTGCAGTCTTCAAAAATATTGGTTCGGAGAAAGCACTCCCGAGATATCTATTGAAGATGCCAAATTTTTAGAGAAAAAAGGGGACGATAGAGAAAATGAAAATCATAGTATCATAAGAATATTTTTTTCAAAATAAAATCCTTCCTTTCTTCCATATTATGTACCCGATAAACTATTTATCACACAGGTAGTGATGTAATATAATTTTTGGTTGAAATTTTTCCATGAAAAAAAGAAAAAAAAAATTATTCCTATTCCATGGAATATTGGAGAGTTTGTATTGATAAATATAAATAAAATTGATGAATTTGCAATTCATTTTAACAATGTTAGTTTGAAGTATGCTGAAAAGATCAAATGTTTTGATCCAAATAAAATCGATGTTGAACATATGCTATCAGTAGGGTGTAGTAATTATTTCATTCAAACTTTTTTGAGCGAAGAAGAAGAATTCAATAGCCATAACACTCAGGTATGTAACACTAACGATTTAGAAACATTACTTAGCAATAATGATCTTTACAAGCAAAAATGAAAAAATCCAAGTGAAAGAAGTGCTCAATCTCCAGTTGTCACTCTGAAGAATGCTACATCAAGGAGAAGTACTCCATAGACCCATCCAAATAACAAGTCTATCAACAATAGTTCTAGTAGAGGAGGATATAATAATCCTCCCTTTGGAAAAATTGAAAGTTCACAAAAATTACCCATGAGAAAGAAAAGAAAAATGCCATTGCAGGAGGAAGAAAATGATATTCAAAGCTTCTCCTTGGAAGATATGGAACTAGAAGCAGACATTGAAAAGATATTTCCTGCAATAAAACAATAAGATCATGTTGTTCAACAATATTATCTATTGGAATTGGTTGGGAATAAAACCTTTAGTGAGGAATAATTATTCACTTTTCAGAGCGTTGTTTTTTATAAAGAATCTAAAAAGTTGATTGTGGAAAGAATTGACCAGAAAAATAAGAAAGGAAAATCCTTCTCAGAGGTTGACCTCAAGTATATACGACCGTCCCAAATTTCCAAAATTCATAAGGCAACCGAGGATGTGCTTGATGACTCTATTGATGGTTTAGAGGTTTAGAATGTCATCTCAAAAGAAAAAATCAAAGAATTGGAAACTGCCTTGATGCCTCTTCCCATTTTGGCTAGCCCTTTGACATTGATAAAACCAACCACACTTGGTATCAAGTTCAAAGGATCATCAAGTTTTCTTACAACGGTTAAAAATTATGTTTAGAAAAATATTAAAAATAGAATGTCACTGGTAATAGAGGTCTGGGAAGTCTCTAAAAATAGTGTTTCTTTTGATTTGAGAGCACATGCATTTCATGAATATATTCAAGCTGATTTTAAAAATGAAGAAGTATTTTACACATATGTTGTTTTACCATTTGGGATAAAAGTTTCAAACATGACAGATGTGAGGAGGAGAGAAGAAGATCTTCCTTCTCCTAGTCGAATCAAACATTTGAACACTTGTTGGAAAGAAAATTTTAATAATTTGAGAAATATTTTCCAAGCATGCAATGAAGCTATAGAAAAAAGAGAAGAACTATTCAAAAGGCTTACAGAAATAGCCATTTGGGATAAAATTTTCAAACATGACAGAAGCGAGGAGGAGAGAAGAAGATATTCCTTCTCCCAGTCGAATCAAACCATTGAACACCTATTGGAAATAAACGATTAAGAATTTGAGAAATATTGTTCAAGCATGCAATGAAGCTATAGAAAAAATAGAAGAACTATTCAGAAGGCTTACAGAAATAACAAGTAACACCGGTGAGGTTCAAGATCCTAAATTAATCTTCAATTCAATATTATGACAAGGAAACATTTTGATGAACATGTGGAGATACTAAAGGGATTATTGGTTGATAAATTTAATGGCATAATTGAGTATGGTGAAGAAGAGATCGATAATTGGCTTATCAATTATTCTATGAAAAATCAAGATATCGAGGAATCGATCCATGATATTTCTCATGACCTAAGAGATTTAGAAGGTGAATTATTTAATGTCAAAATTAGACATGAGATAAATGTTGTGCCCATGAAGAATTGCATTGAGGATTGGTTTAAAAGGTAAATTGATAAGTTAACTAAAGAGGGACAAGAAATGGCAGTTGGGGCAGTTTCAGTAACCGTCAATGAGGAGAATAAAAGGACAACAACAAGAAAGTGAAAAATATAGATACCATCATAGTAAGTTTATGTTGATCGCATTCTACTTTCCTTATCAGTTTTCATTCAGTTATTTTTCTTCCTTGATTAGAATGGTCTAACCGAAATTTGATAATTTCATTTTTCTCTTCCTTCCAGGTATTGCTACTTTGCATCCACCCACCTTCTTCTCTTGACTGTCTATTTCCTGTTTATATTTACTTTCATGGTCCACAGGAGCCCTAATCCCACTCCTCTGGACAAATGCATTTTAATTTCAAAGCATTGTAATAGACCTTAATATTTTTCACAAATCCTAAGAGAACTAAGTCAGGATCAATTTTGACGGTGTTTTATAACTCTAAGTTTTGAGTATAAAATATTTTAAATTGGTCTATCATTTTCTCCTTTTGAGATTTACATGTGTTTACTCTATCAAATTTCTCTTATGCGTCTAGATCGTCTTCTTTTATTTTATGTATGATCATAAATATTTATTTTTTCTATGATGGACGTGAGGAAATTTTATTTATATTCTCAAATGTGTGATGTATGAGGTTCTTGTTCATCTCTCACGAATTCTCTTAAAAAATAAAACATTTTTTATTTTTTCTGCAACTTTTATCTTTCTTTGAGTATAAGAGTGGACTTTGTCAAGGTCCTATATCATTTTGAAATTTAGAGTATCAAAGAATATCATAAAAAAATAGGAGTACCACCTCAATAAAAATGCAAGATGATTCACATTCTCATGAGGTTTCCATTTTGGTCCTCACGGATTCAAGCGTCAACAAATCCCGAGGCTTGTTTGGGGCAGGAAAAGGAGTGTACAACCCCTACTTTTTTATGGAAGACTTAACAATGGCACACACAATGCACAACTTGATATACTCGTCGATACCCTATTAAATATTTTTACTAGTGGAAGTTCTTATAGAGTATTGATACTGTGTTATCCACACTCAAGTTCCCTTCCACCATTATGTAATGTCCCTCCCAAATTATCTTTTCACACTCACTTGAAGGAAAATAAAGATGGACTAGATAGAAAAAGAGTGCATCCTGGAGGTGGAAGTTTGGAACTTGTTTTCTGGCACTTAGTGTCTAATAAGTAGTAGAACATTCACAGTCATTGTTGTATAATTGTGGCCACCTAGAGGTCTCATGTCCATAGGAGTTAAAAAATGTGGTTAATGCTACAACTGGGGGGTGATTGAGGTGTTTGCAACACAATTGGTTTTTCCCTTCTTGTATTTAATGTTCAAGTGGAATTTTTGTAGGTATGTGGATCATTTATAATGGTGATTATTATGTATCTTTCCTTGTGTCTACATGAATTACATATGATTGTGATTAGTGTGAATAGTCATTTCCTTTCCCATAATATAATGATTCCACTGAATTGGCATGCCTACAAAATGGAGTACATGTTCTTGTCATAGGTGAGATATCTACGCACATCATTATATATTTTTTTACTATGACAGACTACCAAATATCCCTAGTGAGTGAGGATGGAATTGATGGCATAGTTATAAGCATCTGTATCAATCTCAAATGTATATTGCAATTCTAGCAATGTGAGGACTAGTGAGGAATAGAGGAAATGTTTCAGATCTTGGAATGATTTTTGTTATGATTCAGATCAAGAAATATCCGCTTTATATTATCTCTTGGTCACTTAAATTAAGGGACATACGATATGAAAGAACCCCAACATGAATATATGGTAGAAGTTGGCGAGGCCTAAGAAGCTACAGAGCTCTGTCAGAATCATCGAGGTTGGAAAATTGTGAATGACTTGGATCTCGGTTGGGTCCACATGCACCCCATGTTCATCCATGATGTATCCTAAGTATTAGATTCTCTACATTTTGAATGCAGATTTCTCTATATTGAAATATAATTTGTGTTTTTGTAGAGTGATCATGACCTACTGAATGTGCCACAAGTTCTCTACCGAGGTTTGGATGAAGATGAGTATGTAATCCGAACAGATGAGAACAAAATATTTTGTGAATGGCCACAAGATATCATACATCATCCTCATGAATGTAACTAGAGAATTAGTCAAGTCAAAATGCATGACCAATGACTCAAAGAATCTTTCTTTATATTTGATATTTGTCTTCCATACATTATTTGGTTTTATAGGAACCTGGTGATAGAATGACTTCAGATCAATCTTACTTAAGAACTTGGAACCCTTAATTTGATGAAGAAGATCATCAATTCAGGGGATCAATTATAGGTTCTTGATGGTGATTTTGTTCAGGGATCTATAATTTATACAGAGCCACCATGTCCCATCCTTCTTATGTACCAACACAATTGGGCTCCCACAACATGAGGAGCTCGGTCGAATGTGGCCCTTTTGGCCAAGCTCATGAATTTTTGTGATTTATTTCCTCATGCTTTAGAAGGGAGTGTGTGTATATTGGACCATTGGGTAAGGGGGCACTAGGTATCAAATCAATGAGATGTTTGATCTGACAGTGAAGAGGTGCCTCTGTAGGAGAATTGAATAGGTCTATGTACTCCTCTACAATCTTGTCCACCTACTTTTGTCATGTAGAGATACATTGTGTTGAAGCTATGGTGGTCGCAGTGACCTTTCATTCAACTTCATATTGAACCATGAAGAGGAAAAGTTTGCATTCTGAGAGTTTACATTTCAAAACTATTTTTTTGTGATTAATGAAACTGTAGTAGTCATAACTACCTCTAGTACCTTGTAGGGTTGAAACTAGGTTTGAATCCTACTTGGGGAGATCCATTTTAACCTATTTGATTCAGAAGAAATAATGAAACTATGGGGCCAACATTCATAAACATCGTGACATTTCCACATATAAGTTTGTCCTAAAATAACATAACAAATTTGAGGGGGGAAACATCACACAATACCTCATATTTGAAGGGATTGATGTCATAGGACATGTGACACTGTTGGATGACATGAATGTCTCAGCCTTGGATCAACCTATTCGAAAACACATGGTATTCCAATAGAGGATGAACACCTTCAATAACCACTCACACAACTAGATGAGAGATCAACACACCGATGTTTTATGTGATAAAACCCTAGTATGGAAACATCCATGACCTTAGCCACTGTATCCACTTGAGGCAATTTATTAATGAAAAATAAAAATATTACAAGAGAGTTTCTCACAATCGATCATCAGTGACCCTCCATGCTCTTTAAATAAATATCATGGACCAATTGAGTGTTCAACCACAGATTAATGTAGCTATTAATATCAATGATAATATGATTTGTTGGATCACTCTATATCTATAATATATAGTGACCATTGGATTACATAACTACATATGCATACTAAATAAACACACTTTAACCTAATGACACATTAGAACAAGTTGATCTTAACTAACTCCTAAGTGTCTAAATATCCTAACATCACCCCTTAAGAACAACTTGGGATAAGATTGAAGGATTTACAAAGGAGAAAAAATATAAGAAGGAAGGAGGAATTAGATCATGTCCCCCTTAGTGACAACTTCCTAAACTCCTAACATAGATTGAAGTTTAGGAAACTTCACTTCTGTAAGAGACTTTGTGAAAATGTTTGTAACTTGATGTTCTGTAGGGGGAAAGAGCACTTCAATAACTCAATCATGAATTATTTTTTGATGAGGTGCATGTGTAGCTCGATATGTTTTCTATGCTGATTTTGAATTGGATATTTTGTGAGGTTGATGGCACTTTGATTGTTACACTAGAGGGTGGTTGAATGTTGATTCTAGAATCCAAATTCTGAAAGTATTTGTCAAAGTTACAATTCTTCTTGACTTTCATGTGACTTGCATGTGACTTGCATTTGTTGAAATAATGTAACTGCAAAGAGTATTCTTCTTATTATTGTTATATTATTCATAGGATCAATCCCCATTGTGGATTGATCATATCAGTTATTGTATTAGGACCAAATCCCCTTTTGTGGATTGGTCAACAGACAATTGTAATAGGCAGAATAAGAAGTCGGCCCCAATAGTTATTATTGAGAC
>ML862469.1:4573-14727 GCA_009831015.1 Picea engelmannii
ACAGGAAGAAGAAGAGGACATGTCCCATGTTCCATATGCCAGTGCAGTTGGCAGTTTGATGTATGCAATGGTTTGTACTAGACCGGACATTGCACATGCAGTGGGAGTTTTGAGCAGGTATATGTCAAAACCAGGGAAGGAGCGTTGGACAACAGTAAAGAGGGTCTTCAGGTATCTTCGTGGCACCACCAATTATGGATTGTGCTACCAAGGAAGACCGGGATTGGATAGAGTGGTGGACATACATGGCTTTGTTGATGCAGACTGGGCTGGAGATTTGGATCGCAGAAGATCTACAAGTGGGTATGTGTTTAACCTATTTGGAGGAGCAATCAGTTGGACAAGAAAAATATAGGTTGTAGTGGCACTCTCAACTACAGAAGTTGAATACATGGCAACCACTCATGCAAGCAAGGAAGCAGTATGGTTACAAAGGTTGTGTTCAGGTATTGGGTTGGTACAACAAGAAGTGAGATTATACTATGACAGTCAGAGTGCAATATTCCTGGAAAAGAACCCAGCTTATCATTCGAAGACAAAGCATATTTATGTTCAGTATCACTTTGTGAGAGACGTGGTTGAGGAAAAGAAGGTGTTGCTGGAAAAGGTTGACAATTTGAAGAATGCTGCAGATTCATTGACAAAGTCTGTGAGAACAGAAAAGTTCTCTTGGTGTAGAGTAACAATGGGCATTGTTGCCCTGGATTGTTGACTATATAATCCCCTAGACCCCTAGATGCAAAGAAAACAACAGGTGGGAGAATGTTGGGTGTGTGTTATATTCTTTGCATGTGTGTGTGTGGGTGCGTCAGATACGACAACTGCGTCTGACGATCTCTTCACCTAGAGATTTGTCGTGTGCGCTGAGCGCTTTCCTAGGGGGGTCCCAGGGGGGAGAAGGTATGCCCCCCCTTGGTTACATGCAGCGTTCGGGGCAGCGCCCCAATTTTTTTTTTTTGGGCGGTTTTTGCTATTTTTAGCGGATTTTGCTATTTTTAGCTGATTTGTAAATTAATCCCGGATTAAGGTATTAGGGTTTTGGTATCTACGGAATACCTAAAAACATTGTATATATTGTATGGCGAATGGTGAAATTCGGGATAATGAAAATAAGAAAGGTTTTCCCGGTTGAGGGTTTCCGGTAAAAATCTTTGTGTACTCTGTGTATGAGCCATTGATTAATTTATGTATTGCTTAAGAATCTATATGCATTGCTTTACTTCGCATGTTTAAAACTTACAGGAAGTGGAGGTTTGGGTTATACCTCAATTAATAATCAATGCCAATACCTAGATTTAGCAGAGATGAAGATAAAGATGAAATCAATCCCAGGGAATGGTTGAGGGTGATAAAGGAAAATAATTTGAGTCCTTTGAAGGTATGATTACATTTGATATATTGGATTTTTATTCCTTTTAAGGTATGCAAAGCATGTATGAGTCCTTGATGAAGGTACTAAAAACTCCCCCACATGGTAAAATTTTGAAGAACTATTCTCAAATAAATGAATTAAGGATACAAAAAGGGAGGAGATGTATAAAATTCAAGAGGAGTTAAAGGAATAAAAATAAGATGTCTCCAAATTTCAAAAGTATAATGAGGAGATAAGAAATTATATTACAAATAAAATGATGAGTTTATCAAGATGCAATCCCTTAATGAATCACTAATTAAGGAAATTAAGAACCTAAAGCAAGAAAGAAGTACAAAAGAAAAGTGGGAAAATGATGATTCAAGGGAAGAATTGAAAAAGAATATGAATAGGTAGGTAGATTATGAAACCATAATAAAAAACTATTGGATGAGGCTAAAAGATTGAAAGAAGAAGAATTATCAAAATCAAGAAGAAACAAGGATCTTGGATGAAGACTCTACCAAAAGACTTGAAGAGGAAATTCGCAAGAAGGTTGAGGAATCCCTAAATATAGATGAGATAAAATCAGAAATGAAATCTAGAATTGAAGAAGGATGTTATAATTTGATACATGGGGTCACATTTCATCTTCAAAAGGAGAAATAAGACAAGATTCAAGAAGGTCGAAAAAATATTCTGGAAGAAGTTGAACTTCATCTAGAGGATGTACATGCCAAATATGATGGTATTATCTCCAAGGATAGAGTAATCAAAGACCAAGAAAAATTGATCAAGGATGCCATTTTCTCTGAAAATAATATAGATGAAATAGGTGTGCAAAGTGAAGTAAAACCATCAAATGAGAAACCATATCGGCACCCTCATTACCAGGAAATATTTCAAGGAATACAAGAAGGTTGATATAAACATTATCAAGGAAGAAGATGGAATGCTTGTCAATATTCATGGAACAAGGCATCACAAAACCACTCTTCAACAAGCTATTATCATAGACCAACAACCAATACAAATTTGAGAAGCTTCAACAACAATACATGGAATCGAGGGAAATAAAATTATGCAACAACTAGCTACCTAGGATTACGACCAAAAAGAATTGATTTTGGAAGGATGGATCATCACCAATTGAAAGAAGAAACCAGGAACATAAGAAAATCATACTACTTCATTTCATCACATGTGAACCCTTTAATTTCAAAGCTTTTTGAATGAGGGTACTATGTTATGACCCAAGGGGGGGCATATATAGGGTTAAATGCAAGGATGATTTTAAGGATGGAAATTTATTTTAAAATGTAGAAACCTTGGCAAATCTTACTAATCCTTCATATTCCAACTATAAATTTTTGGCGATATTTTTGTAAAAATATTCAAATTTCTAAGGATTTGATATAGTTTATATAAACTTTTGACGATTTTTAAAGTAAAATAATTTTATCCTATAGAATTTGGGCAAATCATTTTTAGAATAACGAATATGTTTTTGGGAAAAACCATGGAAAATTAGCCCATGAGCGAAATTTAGCTACTAAAATCATCCCTGGTTAAATGTATATGATATGACCCCAAGGGGGCCATATATGGGGCTAAATGTACATGTAATGTGTAAATATACATGTAATAAGGTCAACCTAATAGTAAAGGGGCCTCGTGTGCAAGTGTTAATAGGTATATATAGAGATCATGTATTCATTATTGTAGACATGTCAATTGTGATGTATAAAGATATTTGGTTATGTGGAGGAGGTTCTCCTATTCTTTAAAGAGTTATTGTGTAGCTTATCTATTTTGGAGTTGTGGTCCATGCTCACATTGTTTTACATGGTGTGTACTTCTATTCTATTTTGATAATTTAAGCATTTGGATCATTACAATCTACTTCATGGCATGGAGAAAACAAAGTAATGGAAAACATGATTATAACATGTAAACAAGATTAAATTCAAATGGTCAAGACCGAGACATTACATTCCTATCCCCCTTGGAATAACAATTTCATCAATGTTCTCTTTTCTTCAACAAGGTTCCATGTTTTCAATTTCAATTGTATCTACAATGCCATTCTCTTCATTGCCACTTTATGTTATAGAAAAAAATTCCACACTTATGCTTTTGTGCCATGACCTAACCCTTTCCCAATGCTTGCTATACTTTTCCCTAAAAGTCACCTCCAAAAATCATCTAAAAAACATGCTTTAAAATCATATCCGTGGGTTTCCCTAGTGCAACATGGAGACATCCATGCCTTTCCTCACTATAACCCACAGATGCCCTCATTTTTTGTGAAAAAAGAAAATAATCCCGTGTTTTTGGGAAGGTTTTTTGGTTGGGCTCATTTCCCAATGACCCTTTCCCGTACATAACGTAATCCAACTCCCCAAACCTCTCTGGGAATATATTAAAGAACCATAGAGGGATAAATATGGGAAAACAAGTCCCCTGGTGCAAAGCTATGATGCCAACATCTAGCAAGCCTCCTTTCCCTATATTCTCTGAGCAACATCCCCTTTAATATTGAAACTCCTTTTCCAAAGATTCTTTTTCCTTTTATGTGACTATAGGGTGTCTCCTTATCCCTATCTGAGTCATTAAGAGAAGTCCATATCGGTTGAGTTGATGCTTGAATATTCCTAGAGGAACCCAAGCAATTGGCTTCAAGGCAGTGCCTAAGGCTGGAAAAGATTGTAACTTACCTTTTCCACTCATTGGTAACAAAAGAGCTTGTTTTCCCCCAGATTTTTCTTCATTGTACATTTATCTATATGACTAATTTGAATCTGGCATGTAACATACACATGGTTTTTATTGTATAAATACTTTCGTCGCAACCCTAGTTATGTATTTGTCTTGCAAGTTGATTCCAATATAAGATCAGGAGTTCTTCGGTGAATTGGAGTAGGGATCGACATCAAATAGGAGAGCAAGGTGCACCTTATTTTCTCCTCTCTATCCCTACTTTATCCTAATTTAAGTAGTTATTTTCTTTAGTTTTTGTGTGCTTGTCACTATATGGAGATGGTTATCTCTTTCACTTGGTCTTACTCTGTTGTGATTATGACCCATGATCACATGAGAAAAAAATCTTAATTAGAATTTATGACTCCATTGGGGACACTCCTAGTTGGATCATTTTGGTTGAGGTTCCCTTCTTGCTTGTGTTGTCTTTTGCTATTAGTTTCTTAGTCTTGTTTAGAGTCTTTTAGCCTCATAGGACCCGTTGTTAAGTCCTCAAGCCATCTCTTTCTAAGTGGCCCTTTTATTTTTTGGCCTTACCTAGATATTTGTGAGTTGCATCATTATAGCCCGCATACATCTGTGAGTTGAATTTATACAAGCCATAGATATCTGCGAGTTTCTCTAGTAACAGTGGTAGACCTGTGTGAAGTTGAAGTTTTTTAAAAAGTTCTCTTCCTTTCTGGGTTGAATGCTTGGTTTGATCAGTCACCTAGACTATCCTAAGTCTATGTTTTGTGTCTCTTTGTTAGGTTATGAACATTTGATATACATAAAATATTAAAATCTTTTCTTAGACTATTTAGTATAAGGTTTGTTAGGTAGACTGAAAGAACATCTCTGTTTGTCTGCATTTCCAGATTCAATGTCATTTCAATGTCATCTTGGCTTAATGCTTTCTGTCTTTTTTCCTACTTCTTCCAGTAACATCATCCCCCCTACTTTGTGCCTCTACTTCTTCTACTGTTCCATTTTTGTCTCTTACCCTAAGAGATTATTGAGTTTTCTACTTTGAGCACTCAACACACCCTAAAAGAATTTACAAAATTTATTTCTTTTGGGTACCACTTTTCATTTCTCTGAATCAGAGTCTGTGTCATGAATGAATGTATCTTTTATTTTTGAGCCTTATCATCGACCATATTTTGTTTGGTTTAAAACTATTGACATATTCAAATTTTCTAAGTAACAATGAGTGAAAGGCCCGAAATGTGCACGATTTAAAACTTTTCAAATGATCGTCGATCGCTGAATTTTGGTCTATAATATAGTATTTTAACATCACCAATACGTTTTCAGCATCAACAAATTTCGATAGGTAAATAGCGAATGGGAATGACTTCCATCATCGATACATATTCAACGTCGGTAGAATTTGAGAGACGGAACTTCGAAAACATTAACTTTAACACTTCGTCGATCGTCGATCATCGATACGTCGTCAGCATTGGCCACATAGGGAACCATAGTGAGGGACACATGTTTAAAGAAAATCACCAATGCTGAGGAAGTGTTTCTCATGAAGAAGTCAGAATCAACTGCCACATATCTCTGCCACGTAAATAGTTCGTATGAATTAGTCTTTCCCCCTGTCATATTTATGTTCCCCATGTCATAGTCGTACTTCTAGGTCAAAATTTCCACGTCACCACTGTATGACAGTTTGGGTCGGCATTAGAGCTTTCACCTTAAGGTATCGACGAACAACGTATAAGAAAAGTGTTGACGACGATTCACTCATTTACTAATGACAGACTCATAAGTCACCATACACCAAGGATTTTCATCGAACCTTCCACATTCTACATCAGCAATCCTGGCCACTTTGCATTATGGTATCATTTGAATACCCTACTATTGTCCGCGAACGTCTATCATGTTAGTTTTGAAAATATGAGAAGGATGTATAATATGATGGGACACTTTCAATAGAAGTAGGATCAAAGTTTGCGGTTTCATAGGCCAATTAATGTTTCGTGCAACCCACATTACTATCTTGCATGCCAACCAAACAATAGAAGTTTGAATCCATCAATGAACTACGAAATAACCCTCTCCTGCACCACTAGCCTGTGTTTCCTTTAATCCCAAGCATGGTTCGGATTCTATGATGAATTGTGCAGAACATATTTTACACCCTTGAATTTAAGAACTGATGCGACAAGGTAAGTAGTCTCTCGGTTTAAATTTAGAAGGACATATTCAAACACGGTATTATGTGTAAAAATTTCTTATTCCCTAGAGCAGATGAAGGAGCGAGGGAGTGAGTCAAAGAGTTTACAGTCTAATCTCTAAATATGAGTACCATTAAAACTATGTTAATCTTGTGCAAGGAAGAGGTATGCATCATCTGCATCATTTCTGCACTTACAATTTCGTCAAAAATACTCGTAGAGGCTGGCCACTCACTCAGGTTGTTTGAAGGAAAATGCCTCCAAGGAAGCCAACAACTAGGTGCTCACCAAGAACTCCCAAATTGAAAGAACCATAGGTTGGTGAAGGTTCCATACCAGGCATCGCAAGGGAACTTGATTTTGTCTCAAATATGAAATCAATTATTCAGACATCCACCAAGAAACAATTTACCCAATCTTTGGCGTTTGGTGACACAGAGGAAAGTACAGGGTCTAAAGTGGTGCTCCCACATTAGGGAGACATGTACAAAATAATCATTGAGGAGGATTACCCTGAGTTCACACCTCACAACAATCTGAATGTTCAAATATTGGATTATGAAGTGTTCCCAAACATCATGAGGTCAAATATTCACAGGGTGGCTAGCTAGACCCTGGTTCTACCCTGCATCGAAACCTTGGGGTGGATAATTGACCATGCGGACATGGTGAAGTGCACTATCAACAACGAGGAGGGAGAATGTGTTGGTGTTTTCCTTCTGGTGGAGGTTCAAAATTATTACAAACTTAGAGACTCGGAGGAAAGGATAAACATAGACTTCGTGGTCAAGTTTACAATTTTCATGATACCAGTTGATTGCTAGCCTCGTGGTGGAAAGAGGAATGTAACACCTTGTTTCCCCCAGTTTGTAAAAATAACTGGACTGGCCAAGAACTATGGCAAACTAATAAATGTGAATATGTGATGTAAATGGACCTTGAGTAAAAGGTCAATAAATGTGAATAACATTATGAATTTTATTGCAGGACTGCTGAGAGGGGACATGCAGAAAACAGACCATGATGGCAGTGGAAGGCACCTGGAAAGGTGGTGTTAACTTCCACCGAGAATTAATACTGTATTTGGACCCCACTGGCCCGGAGAACCAAAAGAGGCTCGCTGGCCCCAAATTAAATGCCTCGCAGACTGGTAGGTTGATGGCTCCTTAGGAATTAATGAGGGATGGGGAGGTGAACCACCCATCCGTAGAGCCATCATGACTGTCCAGTGCGAGGGTAATCGCGCCACATGCAACCTCGCAAGAGGAGAAGGCGTGGGGTAGAAGTGATTGGGGGGCAGACGCGAGGGGAGAACTCTGGCAATATGCAGAGTGAGTGATAGCAGAGAGGGAGGATTGCAACCTTCGCTCCTGGTCACTGGAAAACAAAGACGCAGTCTCACAACATCGTGGTCTCATCTCGGGGGTGGCTAGTGGTAAATCCGCTGGGAGTCACTAAGACTATGGTTGGGTGGAAATGAGCACCCCTCTTAGCAGTTGCTTGACCCCTGGTGTTATCTCTGATAAGTTTTTTTCCTCTGGCATCTTGATATATATATATATATGTGCTTATTATGATAATTATGCTCATAAGCTGTGAAACTGTGAATGATTTCATTATAAGAATGATTGTATGTTGTTTTGATCAGTACTAGTAGTTGTATATTTATATGGAAAGACTACGTATGGTTTATGTCCTCAGGAATTCATTATTTGTGTGTGTACTGATCTAATTCAGACTTAACGCCTGGTTCTCGGGAGGACGACATCCTTATATACCTCATGTAGTACCCTGAGTAATTCCACCCATAGAGATAGCTTCCTTGAAAATCCCATCAAGAACCGGGAAGGCGGTTGTGAAGGTGTAAGGCCTTAGTAACCCTGCATAAGGAGGAACGATTCTCTTGAAAACCGAGAAGACAACGTAAGGATGAAGTAACGAATCGACGGATGAGATTCCGTCAGGAGATCTGTGGTCACTCATGACCGTTAGATCGGAGGAAGAAGCTGGAAAGTTAAGTACTTTAACCCTGATAGGTATTAATTAATGGACGAGATTTCGTCGGGGAATCTGCAGTCACCTACGATCGTTAGATTAGTAGGAGAAAGTAGGGCGTTAAATTCCTTACCACATTGTTTTCCTGTGTCTTCATGGGCAGTGAAGAGTTTAGGACCATAGATCCCCAAGGTTCATGAGAGTATCTGAACCATGGATATTTTCCACGCCCAGGGAGTTGTGGAAGAATGCACGAGTAGGAACCAATATGAGCCATCAGATCTCGGCTGAAAAACCTGACAGTCGTTGGATCTGTCCAGAGTTACCCGAGGGTTAAGACTCCAGTGTATAGGGGCGAAAAACCCTGGAATAGATCTAAGCCGTCCGATTAACGGAGGCCACGTGTCATAAGATCTCCCATTTCAGGAAATCGGGAATCACGGAATCGAGATTCCTATTGACAAGAGGGTAGGATTTCCCATGGTGAAAACCCTGGGATAGATCTGAGTTGTCCGATTAACGGAGGCCAGGTGTCATAAGATCTCCCATTTCTGGAAATTAGGAATCATGCAATCATGATTCCTGTTGACAAGAGGGAAGGATTTCCCATGGTGGAAACCAAAGAGCAGTTTTGGACCGTCCGATTTAAAGAGGTGACGTGTCGAGATATTACCCATTTCGGGAAATCGGGGATCGGGGATTCTGGAGTTCCGCTGACAAAATCTCGGGCTCTTTCCTTGACAAATCCTGATCTATAATTTCAAGACAATAGCATGTGGCTAAGTCCCGATGGACGGACGAGATTCCTTTGGGAAATCTCAGGGTTCGTAACGACCGCCCGATGTGAGGAAGAGATGCCAGTTTTACGCTGGGGTGCAAGCGCGCATTAGGGTAAGTAGCGAATAGATATGGATGGCCAGAGTCACCCGCCCAGATCTACGGCTGAGGATGCATTTCGGATCCCCCTTTCCATTATGCCTTTAATAGGGGGGGGATNTCATGATCAATGGCACTCAGTCGGATTGCAAACCTCCCTTTCCATTATGCCTTTAATGGGGGGGTGGTCTGTAATAGTGTGGCATGTGAAGTGGGGCCCCTCCTGTCATGTCGACCATCGTGTCACGTTTTCGCTCTCTGCCGCCTGTATTCCACTTAACCACGCAACGGGGCCGTTTCTCATTGGATGTTCTCTGGCCCTGTTGGGATTCGCCCCCATTGGCCGATCGCTAGCCCTATCGGGATTCGATGGTTGCCAAGTCAAATGACTCAACATCACTGTAGCGCCGAGGTGCGAAACCTAAAAGAGGTAATGCGTTTCTTCGGATTTTGATCATGACCCGCGACCACATGGGAGCAGGGAGAGAGAAAGAGCCAGCTTACGTTGATCCTCCATGGATTTTTAGGGCTTCTGATTCGGCAGAAGACCAGAAAAATCCGATTTAGGTAGTGGGCATGTGACAAAGTGGTATCATAGAATGGTTACAAAACTCGTCCTGATTAGGCTCATGAACGAGTTGCGTATAAGCTCCGTTCGAAGTACTCCTACGAAGAGCAACCCCCTAACGTAACTCTCTTGTCCATGATTGAAAACTAGGAAACAAGAACCCGACTGTGTATGCATGTGAAAGAATTATAAATTATGCGCAGATTATAAAAATATATCTAACTCTTGACTAACAATCAGCGTTTGTCTTTTCACCTAAGCGGACGATCAGCCCCAGGAATTTATAGATGTAGAGAATGGTGACTCACCAAGAGATGGGAGAAGGCTCCCACAATAGAGATGAAGAGTCTGATGAAAGAAGAGCGATAGGAACCCCTCCAGACCTAGCCGAGACTGTGAGGAGTCTCATGGTTGAGTTGCAAAGCTGCAAGGC
>ML862471.1:0-11743 GCA_009831015.1 Picea engelmannii
GACAATGAGAGGCAAGGTTCCCCAACTAGTTACAACAATAACATCTAACTTTACTCAAGTCCCTCCTGAAACTTCCTTTCTTCTTGCTCTTTGTCGCAAGAGAAACATTCTCATCAACTCTTTCTATCTTCTGTTCACTTCTCTAAGATATTTCTCGGATCTCCTCCTGCGTGAAATCATCCCACAGTCTGTTCTAATCTAGTAGATGCTCACGTCCCACCACACACTTCACGAAGACTTCCCATTCTTTGGTGAAGCCATTTAAGGCTATCCTCACCAACTTAGAATCTTTAATGATCTCTCCAACAACTGCCAGATCATCTTTTACTTGAGGCACCTGGGTAAGATAAGAGGAGACACTCTCCTCCTTCCCCATCTTGGTATCATGAAACTTGGCCTTTAAGGCCATCTTCTAGTTCCCGTTCTTCGCCTCAAACAAGTTTTTAAGTGCATCCCACATCTCCTTGGCAGTCTTTTTCTCAGCCAAGTGTGGGATAAGGTGATCCTTCACCCCATCCAGAATAATCCTTTGAGCTTTGGCTTCCTTGACCTCATGCAAGTCCAAAGCAATAGGATCTACTGCGGGAGGTGCCACAACAAAGTTGACATAGTTATAAATTTTGTTCTCCTTGAGAACAACTGACAATCAGACCTTCCACTGCAAATAGTTGGAAATGCTATCCAACCGATCCTCATATCTAATGCTTGCAGCCATATTCCCTGTCACAACTCAAGGAAAACAATCACACCCTTTTGCCCAAAAATCACACTGCCCATTGTTAGAGACAAAGCTCTGATACCATGTAGATTTTTAATGACAAAAATCAACAAATGAAATTTCTGTCATACACTTAGCAACCTAGAGATAACTATCTTCATAAATTTCATAAATGCCTTAAACCCACATTCAAAAATTACCATAAGTAGAAATACACATTGCTAAGCAAAATAGCAGCGGAAATAACACAGTGGACAACAACTCATAACACTTATAAATTTAGGCAAATTCCAGGGAAAAACCAACGAGAGAGAGAGATGTATTATTGATCTTTCAAGAAAGTACAAAATAACAACACATACACATTTATAGCCAAGGAAAATACCTCACAGCACCAAAATAGTCCCACCAAATTCTTCCTCGAAAAATGTGCCAAATCCGTATTGCTGTACGACCTCTTCCATACGTCATTTTCCATGCCCACAGTTAGCTATACAAACTGTTCCGTACAACCTAGAAACAATGAGCAAAAATATGAAATATGCCTCGAAAACTGTGCCCAAATTGCCTTTATTTATGTGCCAAATATGTACGGATGTACAAACTGTACGTAATTGCATAGACTGTACGGATCCGTACAGTATGACCTCCCATAGCATAAAAAATAACTCGACCCAAAAATCACATAAATTTTTTCTTGGGATTCATGCCCTCCTTCCTTGGAAAACATGCCCTCTTTGTTGCTCACTTTCCTCTCTCAATCATACTTAGAAAATCTCTCTCAATCTCCTCCCAATGTCTTCTCAACATGTCTTGCACACTACCCAATACATTCTTTTATAATCTGAAAACGACATTCCCCCCCCCAAAGTGTCTTTTCACCTTCCCCAAACCTAAATCCAAAGGCCAAGATTAGATCTTGCATTTTTCAAGATCAAGGGTCATGATCCATTCCCTCCAAAATGAATCACTTGAAATATTAAAGTGATTTCACTTTATTACATAAGTGCTTTATGAAAATAAGTCACTTTAAAATTAGAAGGTACACTTTATTAAAAAGTCACTTTAATAAAATAACCACTTATAACAACTTTATAAAAACTATTACAAAGTTAAGTGCTTGGTAGTGTAAACATTAAGGTAACATTCACATACAAGACAAAACATGCGGAGTACCTCCTGAGCTAAAAATCTAACAGAAACCTGTCGGTAAGAGTTGATTAAACTCTTCAGAATCAACATCAAAATGAATTGAAAATCAAAGTCTTTTGTTTCCCCCTTGCCAAAAATCATCTGGCCTTTTTCCTCTACCTCTATTTCCTCTATCATTGTAGCCTCTAAAAATATCATCTATAAAGTATAAGGCTAAGTTAGAGTATGCATATTATAGCAAGTGAAACATCAAATACTGTTTTCATTAACAAGTTTTGGAAATAACTCCGACTTGATCAAAAAGCAAGCACGCATACAACCATGGATAAACGAAAAGGGTACTTCAATACAAACTTTCATCTCTGTTTTGAAATGTTTCACCACCTCATACAACTAATTATTATTTAGGAACATGGGAATTGCAATGTAATTGGGAGTATGAGAGGCTTTATAATGTATGGAAAGTGAATATAGATGGTAGGAAAAGAGTGTCACATGTTCAAATATAACAACACACCATGCATCAATAATTAACCAATATTTCAGTGTCTGCCAATAATTCTCTTATCCCTGCTATACCAAACATATCTCCATTAACTGCTAGCACATCCACTGTCTATTTCCAAAAGAGGCATTTGGAACTGTTTATGTATCAGGGGGAAGAAATATGGACTAAAATGAAAATGAAATTTGGGAACTAGGAATAATTTATATAACATGAGAATATGAAGGGAATTGGCCTTGAACAATTAATCTTTTTCCAAAATATATGACTTCATCTAAAACAAAGTTCATTAAAGAACAACTATCTAGGAATATGTCTTTTTCCAAATTCTTTCCTTTGACCAAAATATATTCCTTCTTTTTGATACCCATGCCAAACTAATAGAAAAACATTTTTATTTCATAAAATAGGGGAAAGAAGAATGATTTTTGTAAAATGATATATGTTCATGGGAATTAAAGGAATGACGAATGGAAAGTGAGAGTATGGAGGAATATGATCGTGTATGCAGAGATAAAAACATTTCATATATCTCAAACAACCTCGCTACATTTTCATTCCAATTCGAATCAAGTATGCCTCATAGTCAATGACTAAAATTTCAAACCAACTCTATATGTACATGCAATTTAACATCTACACAAAATGATAACCTTTAGTGGTCGCCAAGTATAAAAAAACAAGTCTATACCAATTGATCGTGTCAAAAAAAATCGATACCAACTACTTTGAGAGCTAAAACTTCATGGCATAAGTGTCTCGGTATTTAATTGTTTCCAAATAAGCCAATAAAATATAATATTCTAGTTAAATTTTTTCTCCAAATATTTCTTTAATTGAACCAGGTGAAAAAACTTTAAAACATTCGTGTATACTTAGCTCAGATCACAAATATACAAAAATATTGAATGCATGTACCGAAATCAACAAGGGTTCAAAACTAGATATCGTCACTCTCTTATATATATATATATATATATATCGACCTTGGCCGAGCACTTAACAATTTTCTTGTGAAAGGAATGCAGGGTATTGAGCCAGGCCGAGAAGCAAAAAACCTCATAAGTTCGATTTCAAAACCAGATGTCTTCAAGCCATGTATAGGACTTAAAACCCAAGGTTTATCATGGAAATATACAACCAAATAATCCCCAATAACAGTAGGGTTCACAACAAATAAAACCAACGAAATGGTTATATCCAAAGAAACTTCATGCATCACACAGTCAAGTGGAATCACAGGGAGTTCTTGAAGATATAGGTTCTAAACCCTTCAAACAGAAAACTAACATACATGTAGCATAAAACCTACGAGACCCCTTTTCCACTATTATTCAGGGTTTCAAATCTTGATGAGTGGAAAATGAAGCTGCTACAGGGCCTGTATTTTTTATGAAAAAAGCAGGAAATAAGCTACACCGAGTCAAAACAAGTTATATAGAGTGAACTCACACAGTTAACACCAGGAGATAACACTTTTCGAGATGAGGGTAAATTCCAGAGTGATAAGACAACAAAGTATTTCTTTTGAAAAAAAAAACGAGCTCGATAAGACAAAAAGAACAAGCATACTCATTAGCAGTCAAGCAGAGCTATTCCAAAACCATTTGCTACAAAAAAGAAAGGTGCATTTGATGGGTACAAGCTAGAATATCATACCTTCCTTTGGCACTTAAATATTAAAAAAAAAAAAAGTCTCTAGTTAACACCACCACCCCAGTTGAGCTTTGGAATAGGGTGTCACTTACTAGTGAGAAATGAAAATGAAATGCCAAAACCCTAGCGAAAGGTGGTATACCTTAATGCATGAATGCCTGTGTCCCATGCATTTGTTGGAATATACATTAATACTGAAGGGGGGGGGGAATCCGTATTAGTTTGTTTTAACAATTTTAACTTTCATTAAACATACCGGAGATTATAATTCACAAAGTAGAGAACTAACCATGTCAACAGAATCACAATACACATATATTTTACGTGGAAACCCAAATGGTGGAAAACTACAAAATAAATGTTTTATAAAATCATGTAGGCACCAACCTACAGTTACAATGCTTATAGGAACCAACCTGTAGGAGACACCAATCTCCTCTTTCTGAGCACCAACGCAACAATAATGTTTGTAGGAACCAACCTATAGGAGACACAAATCCCCTTGACTAAGCACCAACTCAGTAACAATGTTTACATGGACCAACCAAATTATCCCTTTCCTTCATCTACATAATTCTTTTGCTCATTTTTTCTATCTGCACAAGTTTATTTTTCCTATCAACTCTCAACACTCCTTGGACGAATCACAATTCCTTTTTCATTCTTTCGTATCCTCAAGCCTCATGGTTCCAGATATTCCTTCTCACTTCCTTTTAAGAACCATTTCGCTCACAAGCCTCAGAGCCTCTGCGCTCTTACTTTCGCTCCCCCTCATTTACTCCTTCAACCACACTACTTCAATCTCTCACATAAATGGTTTTTATAGAACTTATACACCCAAAGATTTGTCCACTACCAAACGTGTTCAACAAGTCAACTCAAGGTCCCACGATTCTCCATTAAACGTGGCTGCAAACAATCCTTCAAACATGGTACAAACCCCCTTGATTCCATAGGTGATATTTTCTCATACCACAACACAAATTACAACGCTCAACTACTGTCGGATTTGATCCTTGAACAAATCGTGACTGTCGATCTATTCTTTATCACAAAATAACTTCGTCACTCAGTAGCCATCGAATCTGGTCTTCTCGATTAAATATCAATAGTTGATTTTGTATTATGGTCTTCCAAACATTTTCCAAGACTTTAAACACATAGACACCGTTGGATCCGTTCTTGACTGAAATTCCATCCTGCATCTGGCTCCTGTTTCTCCGTATGTCAGAACCATTGGGGCTCCGGGCACCGACCCACTGGGGATAATTCCCTTTTCTCCTCGTGAAACTTTTCTCTTGTTCTGATCGGATCCGACCATTGGACACTAGGTATACCAGGCTATTGGCCTACCATCCACCATCGGGCCATCAAATTTTCATCCACAAACATTTTTCCTCGATCTGGTATGGAGCCTTTCACACGAAACCGTGCCATTGGACTTACCGGGCCATCGGTTCTTTCAACCATACAACTTCAAACTTCTAACCTTCCGATATCCGATATGACATGGCACATTCACCACAAGAACTACTGTACATATGTACACTAGGTGACGTAGCTACTGTCGTACTGTCTTGGTTGTTTTCATGGTTCTGACATGGTGGATGATGTGGCATCGCCACTGGGTGGTCGAACCACCGACCCCATCTGACCTTCAACACTTCAACACTGGACTTTCCAACCCAGTCCGGTATGGAACCTTGCCTTCCAGATTCCAGCCATCGGGACATTGACCACTAGACCTTAACCCTGTACGCTCACACCTTCAAATCCTTGCTGGTGCTCCGATATTCCAATCCGGTGTGGAATCCTATTCCATGTTTTGTCTATCGGATATGTTGGACAATCGACCTATTGAGATACCAAGCCCTCGGGCCCTCAACACTTCACCCTCATCCTTTTATTTAGAACTAGTATATCGCTGACACGTCACATGACACATGGCACTGACATAGCTTCTACGTGGCTCTCTTTGTTGACTTGGCTTCTTGTGTGGCAGATGACTCAGCTTCCACATGGATGACCATATTGACTGTGCACTAGGAATCATGGCTACTGTTGTGCTACTCTCGTGACTCTGTCAAGATGTCGTCATGGCATTGTGACTGGTATATCGAGCATTGTGTTCCCGGGACTTTGATGCTATGATGATGCTCCACTTGGCCGGTATCCGATGTGTCGATATCGAATTATCACGACACCGAGGTATCTACCCATCATCCCCTGAAAACATTATTTGTATTTTCTCAACTCTTCTGATCTCCTGAATCCTGATATGTTGGGACCCACTACTGGGCTATTGCCCCCCCAAACACTTCAACAATGCATTTTGAATGGATGGTCCGATAATCTAGTATCCGTTTTACGCTGGGCCCCTCAACATAAAAGTTAACATTGCACACAGGTTTCCGTGACTATCCCGTTTTTATTCAAACTACATAATGTGGATTTTTCATTATAAAGTCTTCAAACACAATTGTCTTTGCGAATGCGGGATTAATTGTCGCCTTCATTTATTTGGCCTGGTTAACCAAGACTTCTCTTACGTAGCTTAATGATGCTCATTTCCCGAGCTCCTTTGCAACCTGTAATCACTCAAAATCTACACCTACTCGATCTTGTTCCTATGTTCCTATTACATCATTTACACAAGGTAAGGACAGTTAGTCTCCCCCTACATGTGACATCCATGGTTGTCATAGTATTTGACATCAACAACAACATAATTCAACAATCTCCCCCTTTGCATCGATGGAAACATATTGTTAAACTTCACGAGTTTATGCAAGTCTCCCCCTATCTCTATACTCTCCCCCTTTGACATCAATGGAAAAGGGATACCATCTCCCCCTTAAACTATTCTCTTCATTATCTATTCTGTCACCAACAACTTTCCTTTCCTTCTGCTACTCCCCTGAGCATGTGCTTCTCCATGAATCTTTCTGAAGTAACTCCCCCTGTGAATGTGCTTGTGTTTTATTTATTTATTTAATGTACCACTTCCTTATTGATGCACTCTCCCCCTGAGATTTTGTTTATGCTGAGCTCCCAACAACTTTCAACTGAAGCTGTCATACCTTAATTAAATATGGGGATGACTCACATATTTTTCCTGAGATACTCAGATGTATCTCTAGGCAGTGGTTTTGTAAATATGTTTGCAATTTGTGCCTTTGTTGGCACATATTCTAGTTTTACAATCTGGTTTTCAACCTATTCTCTTAGAAAATGGTTCTTTATAGGTATGTGTTTTGTTTTTGAATGCATGACATGGTTCTTAGAAATGCTTATTTCATTGGTGTTATCACATCGTATAGAGATCGATTGTTTGTAATAAATCTGAATGTCTTGTAATGTTCACTTCATCCAAATAATTTGAGTGCAACAAGCTGCTACTACAATATATTCAACTTCTGCAGTTGACAGAGAGATTGATGACTGCTATTGCTCAACCGGGAAATTAGGCAATTTCCTACAAAGAATGCACCTCCACTTGTGCCTTTTCGGTCATCTACACATCCTTCCCAATCAACATCAATGTATGCTTTCAAGTTAAAATATTGACCTTTTAGATACCACAGTTCGTAGTCCAAAGTACCCTTCAGATATCTGAATATTCTCTTGATTGCCTGTATGTGAGGTTATTTTGGTGTAGATTGAAACCTTGCAACAATTCCAATTGCCTGCATCACATCTGGTCTTGAAGTTGTTTCATACAACAAACTACCAATCATATACCTGTACAATTTTTGATCTGTTGCCATGGATTCATCATCTTTGTTGAGCTTGCATCTTGTGGTCATAGGGGTGCTAATTGGTTTACAATCCTCCATGTTGAACTTCTTGAGCATCTCCGTAGTTTACTTCACTTGATATATGAAGATACCTTTGTTTTATTGAGATATATGTAGTCCTAATAATAATGATAGCTCTTCTAGCATGAACATTTCGAATTCCCTTTGCATCTCTTTCAACATTTTTTTTTTTTGCTTAGCTCATCAATATTACTTCCAAAAATTATATCATCTACACAGACAACAATAATTATCATGTTTTTGTCCTCCCTTTTTATGTAAATGTTGTTGTCTGCAATTCCTCTCTTAATACTTGTTGTTGCAAATGCTTGTCCAGTCTATAGAGTACGAAGCTCTAGGGCCTTACTTTAGGCCATAGAGAGCTTTTTTGAGTTTACACACATAATATCCATCTTCTAATAACTAAAATCCTTCAAGTTATTTAATGTACACTTATTCCTCCAAATTTCCATTTAGGAATGTTGATTTAACATCCACTTGATAAATTTTAAAGTTCTTGTAGCGGGAAAATGCCAAAAACATCCCAATTTCTTCCAATCTTTCTACAGAAGCAAACGTTTCTTCAAAATCGACTCCTTCAATTTGGGCATATCCCTTGCATACTAATCTTTCTTTATTTCTTACTACCTGTCCATTTTCATTTTGTTTATTCTTGAAAACCCATTTAGTGCCTATTACATTTTTATCCTAGGGTCTAAGAACAAGATCCCATGTTTGATTCTTTTCAATTTGGTCCAATTCATCATTCATGACATAGATCCAATGTTCATCTTGGATGTCTTCTTCAAAGTTTTGAGGCTCTATTGTAGATAGTAAAGAAAATTTGACTTGATTGTTTATTCTTCTCCATGTTTGGGGTCCTGCACTCCTATCTCCAAAAATTTGGTTTTCAATATGATTCTTTTGTACATACCTTGAAGGAGTTTTTGTGTCTTATCTTTTTGTTTCATCTTCTTCTTTTGTTTGCTGATCCTTCTTTTCTTATTGTTGTTCTTCTTCTAGTTTTTCTTTCTCTGATACTTCTTCTTGTTCTTATTCTTCTTCATGTTGTTTTTCTTGAAGATATTCATCTTCTTTTTTGCAGTTTGCTTCTTTTGAAATCTGGTCTGTAATATGTGACTTTTCACCATCAACTTTTACATTTGTACTCATTACTATATTTTCCAACCTTAGATTGTAGCATTTGTAGGCCTTATTGTCAGATGAGTAACCTAGAAAAATTCCTTCATCTGTTCTGGAATCAAATTTATCCAAATTCTTTTCACTTCTCTTTATGTAACATTTACTCCCAAATACTTTGAGGTAATTAACTGTAGCAGGTCTTCCTTTCCAAAGTTTATATGATGTTTTATCATGGTTTGTTCAGAGAAAACATGTATTTATAATATGAAAAACAATATGTACTACTTCTCTCCAAAAAATATCTAATAGTTTGGATTCATTCAACATAGTTCTTGCCATTTCTTACACGGTCTTGTTTTTTCTTTCTGCCACACCATTCTGTTGTGGTGTCTTGGTTGTTGCAAATTGTATTTTGATTCCATGCATATCAAAAAATTTCTCAAATTCATTTGAGGTGAACTCACCTCCATTATCTTGTAAGCTTTTGGTTCTGGTTGGTCCATAAAGATCAGTATGAATGAGTTGCAAAGGCTTTGAAGTTGAATGATCCTTTGTTTTGAAGGTGATTTTGGTTTTATTTCCATGTTGGCAATGTTTGCAAATGGGATCTGAGGGTTTTGCAATTAAGGGTAGATCCCTTATAGCCCTCTTCTTGCTATTTTTTACCAAATTGTCAAAATTTATGTGTCCTAAGCTTCCGTGCCATAGCCAACTTTGATCTACCCGTCCCATGCAACATCCCTCTCCTTTTACTACATCTAAGATATATATGTTTTTAGGAGTCTTGAGTGCTGTAGCAACCAGTCTACCCAATTTTTCACTTCTTATTTCACACTTTCGATAGTTTGTAACACCCCATTTTCCTCGAGACAATAATTATCTTAAGGTTACATAATTTATGTTACAAAACATATGACTATGTTTAATTTAATTTAATAAAAACACCAAACCATTGACCGAGGAGGAACAAACTTGAAAGTACTATCCATGATACACCAAAGGAAGTTGACAAAGTAGGGGTTGATTGAATGGTTGAGTGAAGAAGAAGCTGAAATGAATTAGTGAGGAAAACAAGAAGCTTGTCTAACAAGCTTACTTATGCTTGTTAATCATAACCTCACACCTTCAATGTACCATACTTGTTGGTTGTGGAGCCTGATTATCTTCCTGATTCAAAGGTCCTTGCTTTCAGCCATGTTTATACTCCATGAAGACTTTACACCCCAGAAGTATGTACACTCTTCCACGTGGGGGAGTGCAGAGGGGGGGTACCCCCTCTGTGGGGTCTGGAGGCGAAGCCCCCGAAGGAAAAATTGCCTTGTAAATGTATATTGTAATTTCATTGTAAATCTGGACCGTTCATTATAAGGTCACAGATCTAACGATAGAAATTATGTTAGGATTTTTTTCCCTAGAAGGAAACCCTTTGTTATGAGGGAAATGTATTGCGGCTATGCATTATGGCGAGTATTGTATTCCGAGAGAGGAGACTGTGAGAGAAAGAAGAGGAAGTTACATTGGGTTTTTCTGTAGGTTGTATCCCTTCATTTGCTGGATAATAATAAAGGAAGGACCTAGAAATTTCTCTGGTGTACGTAGCCCACACTGGGTGAACCATGTAAATATGTGTCTCTATTGTATTGTGTATCTTCTGTGTTTTGTTTCTGCATTTGTTTTATTTTATTTCTCCGTGGTCCTGTTTTTCTAACAATTGGTATCCGAGCAAAAGGTAACTCGCCGGAAAAGAGGGTTCCTAGTTCAAGTGGGAGCAATGTCGGAAGATGGAAAGTTTAGGTTCGAGAAATTTAACGGCCAAAACTACCAGTTATGGAAGATGCAGATGGAAGATTATTTATATCAGAAGGATCCATTCCTACCATTGGGAGGAGTAGCAAAGAAGCCGATGACCATGAAGGACAAAGAATGGGATATTCTTGACAGAAAGGATCTAGGAATGAAACGACTGAGCTTGGCAGCGTTAGTGGCTTTAAATATTTCGAAAGAAAAGACAACGAAGGATCTGATGGATGCGTCGACTAAACTGTATAAAAAACCCTCAATTTCCAATAAGGTATTTCTAATGAAGAGATTATTTAATATGAATATGTCAGAAGGTGGGTCTGTTGCAGATCATTTAAATGAATTTAATATGGTTACTAATCAACTAAGTTCTATAAAAGTGGATTTTGATGACGAGGTTAGGGCTCTTATAATATTGTGCTCATTGCCAGAAAGCTGGAACGACTTGGTCATGGCTATAAGTAACTCTGTCTCTGGTTCAAATACTTTAAAATTTGATGATGTTGTTGGTGTTATCCTTAGTGAGGAAATGCGACGGAAAAGCACAAGTGAGACATCAGGTAATGTGTTGAACGTGAAGAACAGGGGAAGACAAAAGGATAGAGGAAAGGGCTCAGGGAACCACAAGAATTCTAGGAAGGGCAGATCCAAATCTAGACTTGGAAAGATAGAGTGCTAGAATTGTGGGAAGAAAGGACATCTGAAGAAAGACTGTAGAGCTCCAAAGAAACAAAGAGATGGACAACATGAGATAAATCAAGAAGCAAATGTAACAGGTGATGTGTTACAAGATGCTTTGATTCTTTCTATAGATAATATTTCCAAGTCGTGGGTAGTAGATTCAGGGGCTTCATTTCATGCCACACCCCATAGGAAACATTTTCTAGATTATGTTCAAGGTGATTTTGGACAGGTTCATTTGGGTGATGATGCACCATGCAAAATTGTTGGAATGGGAAAGGTAAAAATAAA
>WSFP011417311.1:0-23523 GCA_009831015.1 Picea engelmannii
TGTTAGGGTGTTTAATAATTTCAATAGCTTCTTTGATTCTGCGTTTGAAGAAGTGATATTCCTTGGCTAACATTTTTGTGTCTTCTAGGCGTATGTGGTGTTTGGAAGAAAAGGAGTGTTCGACTAAAGTTGAGGTGTGTGTACGTTCATTTTTTATATCTGCTCCATGTTCTTTGATTCTGATATAAAAGGAATGACCAGTTTCTCCTATGTAGCATTAACCACAAGAGAATTCTATTTTGTAAACGCCTTTACATTTCATATGGTCGGGTTCATATTTAACGGATTTCATTTTTTGTTTGATGGTTTCTGAGGGTTTAAAGGAGGTCTTAATCTCTTTCTTTATCAAGACATTTGCAATATGATCAATTATTCCTTGGATAGAAGGTAGGTAGGCTGTAGTACCGGGGGGTTGGTTGTTAGGTGGTTTAGGTCCATTACTTTATCTATCTAGGGATTTTTTTATCATCCTATTAGTGGCTTTGTCCTTGTATCCTATGCTCTTGAAAACCCTACATAGGTGATATTTTCCTTGAACTAGGTTATCATCATTGAAAATTCTTAAGGCTCTTGTATCTTTGCAGGGTCTACTATCAAGCCCTATTTGCATACAATCTGTGCAAGTAGGATGCAAAAAAATGTATTGAATCTACATTTCTTAATGTTTAATTAAATATGGCATTGCCTACATATTTTTAACATTAACCTCATAATTTCTACATGGTCCTTTAATAAATTGAATATTGTCCAATAATCAAGATACACCTCTAAAAACTTGTGTATAAAATCCTTGAATGCAACTACTACTACTCTAGAAAATATTGTTGGTGCATTATTTAAACCAAATGGAATTATTGTATACTGATATGAACACCACACTGTTGCAAATTTGGTTTTGTACCTATCCTTCGAAGCAATTTTGATATGATGGTACCCTGAAAATCCATCTGTGAAGGAGTAGACTTCATGTCCTCCCACATTCTCTAAAACTTCATTTGAAAATGGAGTAGGAAAAGGATCACGCAGACATTCATAATTTAACTTTCTCATATCCACACATATCCTAATCCCTCTAGTCTTGTTTTCTTGGACCACCATTGGTCTAATCCACTATGATTCTGCCGCAAGCTCTATGATTCCTGACTCTAGCATTCTGTCAAGTTTTTCCTTAATCTTCTGCTTATAGATGGGGTTCAATCTGTATGGTCTCTGTCTTACTGGTATTGCATCTGGTATGAGGGGTATCTTAATCTCTCCAATTTCTCCTGCTACCCATTTCATATTTGAAAATGTGGCTGGGAATAAGTCACTATACTCACGCGGTAATTCTGTTATCTTTTCCATTGTCTCACTATCCCAATAATCTCCAATGTTGGCTATATTGGGATTCTCTTCAGTCCCAATATTGACCTGTATAATATTCATAGGCACAGTAAGTTATTATGATTTTAACTGGGGTCCTTCCAACCCTCTTTCCCCTTCCCCTTCTATTATATGTATGTCACGTGGGTTGTCTTCTACTTCTTCACCCTCTGTGACCCGATAACAGTAAACTAGTTATTCAAGTGTTTCTTTTATGTAATATATATCTAATATCACTGTATCTACCCCATATTCTACAAATATATTCCTTTTCATCCTCTGTAATTTCATATCCACCCATGGATTCTCACTTTCAAATGAAAAGTTCCTAATAAAGTTTTGTTGCACTACGCCCCAACTCACAGTTTCTCTGCACAGTTCTTGTTCCTTGTACCAATTACTTGGTATTCCCTCTAAGGTATGAATAAAGTAATGCATCCATTACCCTAGTTGTACTAATCTCCATTTAGTGACACAATAATTTATATGATGTCTTGGTTTCCCTCTTCCATCATACTTCTGTAAGGGTCTATCCTGCTGACTCCTATCAAATCTTATGTGCATCAGTATATCACACTAATACTAGTCCTGAATTACCTCCTTATGTGCACCCCACCATCATGTAGGTATGTCTCTTAGTGCTATATCCAACACTAATAATATTTGACTATCCAAAACCTCTGATTCAAACACTATGAAGAATTTTTCTAAATTGTCCTCTTCAGTAAATGTGGGAAACTTTCTTACTTCTGTTCTAACCCATCTTACTATGCATGTAATTATAGCGCACCTCCTAGTAGAGACTTCATGCAATATTTTCTTCCACTTTTCTACTCCAATATATGAATCTACCATATTGGAATTGATACTCCTCCAACTGAGTACTCCATCTGCAGTTGGATTCACATAGTCTTCTTCTCATGCAGTGGTCCTATACAATTGGTTCACGTCATACCCTAAAACACTGTCAGGAATAGGTTCTACATATATTTCACAATCCGAGGGATACAAAGGTGATACTACCCTAAATTTCCCACCTTCAAATATCATCTTTATAGTCTTTAAATTAATTATGTCCTGATTTTCGAAGGCCCAATCAATTCCCAAAAGTGTTGGAAATGGTATAGACTCATCCATCGTATCCATTACTTCAAAGTCTTTTGTAGTGCACACACCATCTGGATCCATTGTTGTATTCTTCAATATACCTATGGGGATCACTCTCTATTGGTTTGCTAGATTCAATTAGATATTGGAATACCTAAGTGTAGGTTCTCCCATTGCTTCCCAAGTCTTCTTTAGAAAATTTTTGACATCTGATCCTAAGTCAAGGATAACATTCCCCATATTAAAGTCTCCTATGTTTTCATTCAATATGAACTCTCTACTAGTTTTTTTTATTTCTATGGACTTGATTTATGTTTTTTGGTTTTGTTTCTACCCCTTCCTCTATGCTATATTTCTCAATCATCCTTTTAAAAAAATCCATGACATTCTTATCATTAAGTAATTTAAATCAAGATTCTAGGAAATTATTTAAGTTACTTACTTTCTCTATTTTTTCTCCTTTGTAAGTATGATCCAAATACTGAGGCATATAAAAAATAAGAGTATCATACCTCTATGTAGCATTTGATGTCGAGGCTTCATTCTCCTTTATAAATTCCTTCTTTGCTTCTTTGAAAGTTTCCTTTTTCTTCTTTGCATCAAACTGATGTTGTGACTGAGTGTTCTTCTGAATCCAACACTGATATTCCTTCTTTTGATCTTGTGTGTATTCTCTTGTCTTAACTACTCCTATGGTCACTATGTTGATGTTCCTCCTAGGATCCCTTATTTCTACAACAATCCACTGAAGATTTTGGTTGTTTATATTCCTCTTCTCCTCGATCTTCATCATTAACTTCGTGCACTCTTCTGTCACGTGATCTATTGCACAACAATACATACATGTTGTTGTTAGTTGAGAACAATACCTGGTATAGTGTCCTTGCTGCTAAAAATTATGGAAGATAATAAGCCCTTTGCCTCTGCCCATTCCTCCTCATACTCTACCTATGAATCCTCCTTTGTTCCCCTGTGGATCCATGTTCTTTTGATGATAATGTGGTGCCTGATTATACTACGGGGGTTGTTGAAACTATGGAACTACTTGAAATTGTTTTTCATTGCCAAACTATGGAAAAGTATGTCATGTCATCAACTTAGCCTACATCCTATATGAATATGAGGTTCTTTCCTTCATTAACTCCATAGTTCTACAATTTTTGTCTTCATTCCCCACTGACATAAATTTTTTAAAGAAAGTACTCTTCGGTTTTGTCTTGTACTTCTACATCATAGTGTAGTGATAAGGATCATGCCCATGTGTCTTTCATATTTCACACAATGACCCTCCTGTAGGAAATGGATCTGGAAGTCCTACTCCCAGATATTGTGCAAATGTTAGACACTCATTCTTGTGATGTCCCTCTTATCTGCACAGGGTACACCACACTGCTTCTCTTTTCTCCCTTCTTTTATTTTGTTTTAATTGCACCGTCAGATTCTTCAAGTCTTCCTTCACCTCCTCTATAGTTGTATCTGTCTCCTTATACTGATTCTCCTCTAACTGAATCACTTCTTGTAGTGAATTTGCTTGGTTTTGAAATTTACATTGTCTCAGTGGATATTTGAAATGGGGTAAAAAAGAATTTATAAATAATTGTCTATGTTGCATGTCAGAAATGGGATACTTTAGTTTACCTTTCAATGTCTTAAACTTATGACCAATGTCCCATACATATTCTCCTAGTTTTTGTCTAACCTCAATCATCTCATTCATAAACTAATCCTCTGATTTCATCCTCTGAAATTCAGTGATCAATTCCTGTTTGATCTCTGCTATTATTTCTGGTGCACTCTATGTGTTTTTTACTGCTAGGTTCATGTACCAATCCAACACACAGTTTCTGAATGTTATTGTTAACTGTGCTACTTTTTCCTCTTCATCAATGATTTCTTTTTCTTCCAATATTATTTCACACACAAATAGGTTCTTATCTGGGTCTTCTGATCCATCTCCATGAAACTATGGTAATATTATCATTGGATCTGTGCTTTCCATTGTGGAATGTGTTGTACCTGCTCTGCACGATACTACTATCTATGTACTATTGTTCAGACTTGAACTCCCATTGGTGTTGCTACTAGTACTTCCACGTGTACCACTACCTGTACTACTACTGGTACTTCCACTTGTACCCTCCCTTATATTGTGATCTCCTATATTCTTCTAACTATTAGTCACTTGTTTTCTAAAAAAAAATTTCTTTGTCGATTTGTTAATCGTACACGGGGTTGTAGGTTCTACATTGATTCAGATCTGGGCAGGGGTATCTGCTTCCTCATTAGATCTCGCTTCTCTAGTATTTCTTCTATATTTTGCATGCAATATTTCTTCAATGTGCTCCACAACATGAAGATCCTCTACCTCTTCTTCATCACTCTCCAAGCCCTCCATCTTGACTACTACTCTTTTATTCCTATTAAGCTTATACTGGTAGGGTTTGACACTGTCCATCATTCCTTCCTTCTAAATAATTTCTTGGATCTCCTCTTGATCCATCATAAAGGGATATTTCTATTTATTGTTCTCTTATCTATCCATTTGCCCCTCCATCTCAGGCCTTCCTCAGGTTTCCCCTAACTCTCCCATGCATGCAGGGTAGTTTAGTTGTCTGATTCCATGGCTAATGCCCCTTTATCATGCAATAATATATTGATGGAGGTGTACAATGAAATTATTTACCTTCCCCTTGGACCCTTAAGAAACTCCTTCTCTTCTACATTATAAGACTTTGATGTATCTACTGCAAGCTTAGTGATATAACCCACTACAATGTTGTCTATCTAGAAATCTACTGCGCGTGTGAATTTGTTATTCATCCTTTTCAATTGTGCAATACTCTCTTCTATCCACTCCACTGATATAACCTATTTTTTAGATGGGTATATTCCAACCGGGTTATCCACTCTTGCAATAGTGTGGGGAAATCACTAAATAAACTTTTGTGTATTTCACTGAATACGTATCTCTCCAAATAATATCTTAGCTTAAACCTAGAGCTTCTTTTATCTTTGTGGGAAAACTCTAGTTCCTGAACTGTCACCCATCTTTAAATATCTTATTTCGTGGGATTCCAACCTACAAACATTACCTTTTATTAAACCTTCGTGCTATACTGCATGATACATCCCTCCTGATCTAATCTTCTAAGTTTCAACTGGAAACAAAATCATTGTTGGGTTACTTGGGATGACCCAGGTTCTAACTATAGGATTACCAAAAACCCTTCTACCATCGACCCTTTTGGATACCAGAAGGAAACATGGCGCACATATTGCACCACGAAATCTCACTCGAGATTGATTCTATGGGTGGCCGCAGGACTCAAATGTCTGAAACCTTGGGATGGGATGTGTATTTATCTCTCAGGGGGAAATGGATGTACTCACTGTCATTCTTTAAACTCCCATTAGATCCTAGTTCGAACCATTACCACTAATAATCCAATAGAACTTCCAATATTCATTATAATAGCACGCATTCAATTATAGAGATTCATCTACTGTAACCCAATATTATGATCTAAACACTAGCTATAAAATTCATTTATGTAATATTGTTTTGTAGATTATGTTAGATTATTCTTAATGTAGAGTGTTCATTCCTTTAACAAACAACATATTCATCATAAAAAATTATCAAAGTAATTGTAATCACAAACATTTCATACAGTCACATAAAAACACAGATATACCATGGTTCACCCCCCGGGGCCACATCCACAAATATTTTTCATTGGGATCTTTATTCATATCCATGTAAAAATGTAGTGATGGGCATTATACAATCCTTCCTTCATTATGCCCGATATCCACAGATCGACATGGTCTCTCCACCAGACATATTACTCACAAGAATATCTACTACAATCTTGACAATACCTACACACTCAAACATCCCGAGCTTCGAACCCTTTCATGGTCCTAATACATTCTTATTATACAAAACTATGACAAATCCCTTACAAAAACCCTAACCCTAACAAGATTATGTTTTTCCACTTTCCAGCTGACTCATTCATGGTTGGTCCTCAATCCAGCCATTGCTCCAATTCGACACTTTTCCACTTTCCAACTTATTTTCTCGGTGTGGGTTTTTCCTCTTTTTTCAGTGCTACTTTTATTCTATTTCTGGCACGCTCCCCTGTTTTCCAATGCTACTGTGATTCCTTCAAAAATTCTTCGATTTTTCCCAAAATTAGCCTATGCCAACAATATGCCCCCTAATGTGTGAGGTTAGAAGAGGAACTGATGGCTGAAGAAAATTATAATATCCACAAATGTGAGGAAACATAAGGAAGGAGATGAGAGATCAATGATTCAGTGAGTACATGCAATAAATCATCAACCAAACTTATATAGATCATACTCAAGGTAGGAATACCCATGGTTGGAAGATAAATGAAGCATGGTCACCAACACAATACATTTTGGATCCATGAAGTGAAATGCAAGACCATGGATACAAAATAGTACATAATGGATCCATGTCATCAAAGAAATCATAACCATGAGAAAACATAATGTGAATCTATGTCACAATATGCATTAGGAATACATCGAAGACCAAGGTGAGTTCCCTTGTAGTATTCAAATTACTAATACAATAGTGATATAGTCCATTGAAATTTTGGAGAGGGTATCATGAATGAGTGATGTGCCTCTAAAACCATGGTCTTCACTGCAATATTGATAGTATTATTCTATGTCAAGTGAATAAATGAGATGATGTCAAGCATGGTAGAAACTATATGATTACCATTCATTGATGAATACCATTAATAGATGTGAGGGACCCACCAATGATGAAAATGGACCCAAAGTTACCCAGTACAATATAAAGAGTGTAAATATAGGATCCAATGTCGAATACTCATAGAATCAATCGATTAGGATTCAACGATGTAAACATGTTGTCAAACGCGAGGAGGCCTACCACTAAGGATTGCAAGATCCAAGGTACTAGTTGGTTTCTAGATCCATCTCCTAGATAATGTGTTGAAGTCGATAGGAAGACATCCATTGAAAGAGGGCCTTGATGTATCCCCCATAAATCGACATAAAATATATTTCAAGAGGTTTTGTGAAGAGATATAATCACAAAGTACAATTGACATAGGGATGGATAACATAGATGGTCAATAAGATAGCATATGGCAAACTCAGGCTTACTTCCCTTGAACATATAACATGATACATTGATGACTTGGAAACATTGACTGAAGTGCATCACTGATATAGCACGAGAATAGATGAGGCACCGAATCCTTCTCCATAGTAACTATAAGAGTAACCATTCAGAGGAGTATATGACTCGTACTATTGGTGTGACTCCTAGATAATCTATAACCCAACTATAAGACAAAGACACAAATAGGTTCCATGTACAAGGTTGACGTGATTGGAGGATGCCACTTTTTAGAATAGATATCAATGGTAAAAAAACACCTCACACATTTTTTTTTTCCTGAGTGACTCCTTCATGGTTTTATGAGTGCAAAAGAGATATAAACATGTGCTCGATAATGTATTTTTTGTATAGTTTTATGATCTTAAAAAAGAGGTAAAAATGAACTTGATAAGGTGTATTTTTCATGGTTTAACAAGAATGAAAAAGAGTTAAAAATGATCTCATATAGAGAGAATGAGTGGCTCAATGGAACACTTCTATATTCCAAGCATGTGGAACCAACCTATCCAAAATGAATATAGATTAGTACTAGAATGTAATGTCCACTCATGGTAGTGGTTCTCTCCATCGGTAAAAGATCACAAAAGGGAAGAAATATAATGCAAAAGGAAAGAGGTCAAGTGTGAGTGCAATGGTATTAAGTGAGATCAAAGAAAACAACAACATAACAGTAGGAACCAATACATAAGTGGAAATATGCATGTGCAACTATAAAGTAACATAAACATGATGGTCACCCCCCAAATATATGCCAAGAACAAGGATGAAGAGAGAAAAATGACGTTCAACTTCAAGTCATGGAGGGTGTCGGACATTAAACCATCAATTTGTGATTTCATATACTTTGATATGAAAGCACAAGAAATGCATGATCATAGCCTATTCCAGCCTATGATAACAACTAATTCCAAAAAAACACACTTCAAAATGAAATCAAATGACAAATTACGACAAGACCTATCATTGGGATATAAAAAAACTTAGTTCTATAAAGGCTCTGGATCGCAATAATCCATGCTTGAATGTTCATGTGATCTTTCATGAGTATCTTACTAAAGTTTCAGTCCTTTAATGAATTCCTATTTTTATCATCAAAAAATTCTTACAACAATACATGCAATGGTTGAAGAGAGTACCAACACAAGATATCAATCAAAATACCTCAAGCATTTATAGAATCTACCCAACAAGCAACCAAAACTATGCAAAGAGTCCTTTAATTTTAGTGGAATCTCCCCAAATATTTCTTGAACACATCTACACAATCCAACACAACGTCGAATTCATGGATGTCTCCACAAGAACCCTCGCTCATGCATAAATGGAGCATTAGTGAAGTTGGTCAGGAATCAACCACTTAGAGGTCAAACTATACCATGATAAGACTCCAAAATCGGCCCTAAATCTATATTTGGGGCTACTGAAAGGATGGGTAGTACCTTCAAAGGGATCCTATTCACACTATAAAAAAGTTATGAAAAAACTTGCATTGGTCCTCTAAATACATGACCAAGGTATGGAAACAAAGAGAAGAATTTTGAGTATTTTTTATGTTGTTCTTTTGGTTTTGTAGAATCCATCATTCTCCTAGATCCTCTTGAGTATCCATAACAATTGTTGCACTTCTCTCCTCTTAATAAGTTTGAAAATCAAGTCTTCAACATTGTATTTCCAGTTTTAGAAGAAAGAGAATTTTGTATTTGGGGGACTCAAGAACCCTCCCAAGGAGGAAGAGGGGACTCATAAGTTCTCATACTTATCCTAGGTGTTATCAATTCAAAGATCAGTCCTATTGGTATCTATTTATTTTTCTCCTTTGCAAGTTTTTAGTTGAAGTTCCATGCATGTTTAGTTTCATTTAGTTTTGTTATTATTTCTTTTATTTTTTTCTCTTTGGTTGATCCACTAATAAATTGACCAACTTATGTATTGTATTGTTGGCATAACAAGGAAAATAAGTGGCTTGTTTTTCTCACTGATGTGGAAAAGAAACCACAACATATTGGCGACTCCACTAGGGAGTTGGATCAAATTCATACCCAATTAGGGTATTAGAGATTTATTTCTCACCAATTTGTGTTTGTAAGGATAAATATCGTCCTATTCCAACCCTCAGATACAACAATTGAGCCTTTGATCAAGAAAACTCAATTCAAATTTCAGTCCCACCATTTCTCTATGTTTGTACAAGTTCAAGTAAAACAAATGCATAGATCAGGATGAGCTGCAAGTTTTCCCTCTTTTCATTTTGTGCAGACTGTGCATTGTGAACGACTGTCATAAATAACAACCATGCATAAGTCTTATTTCTCATTGATTGTAAGGCTTGGTGAGATTGATTTCACCAAGTAGTTTTAGGTTTATTTTCCAACACTTTGTAAACCCATAAAAAACATATTTAGATTTTTTTCTTGCATAGATAGGTAGCTACACATAGACATTTAAAGGGATAAAAAGAAGCATAAAATATTTCCATTTCTTTGTTTCCACATCGATGGCTTAGTATATCATTGGAACTTCCAAATTAATCTTTTTATTTTACAATCATCAACTAAATCGAGACTATGAGGCTATTTTGATATCTTTGAGTATGCTCTTTCCTTTACACCTTTGAGTGATCTAGAGGAATCAGAAAAAGGGTCTCTTAAGAAATATCCATCTCCCTTTAACCAATCAACCAATTAGGATAGGCCAATACCTCTTAGTTTTATTTTTTGAAAAACAATCTTAAAGGATTTTTAAGGTCCCATACATTCCCACATGTTTGCAATCTTAGGATAGTTTCAAATTTTTTAAGAAAACAAAACAATATACGAAGTTTAAAGGATTTGTAAGGGCTCATACATGTCCACATGTATGCAATCTAGGAAGAGTTTCAAAGTTTTATTATATTAGATAAAATTCTAGGAATTTTAAGGATCAAGAGTAAGGAACCAAATTCCTACCATGCTAGTGATCTAGGGATTTTAAAATTTTGCAAGGATTGTCTTGAAACTTAGTAATTTAAAGTTAAACAAGAATTGTAAAGGACGAATTGATGTACACATGTTAAAATATTGAAATTAAATCATTGAAAATCATTTGACACTATCACTTATTTCACACAAAATCACCTCACCACATACTCAAAAACATCTATTAGATACTTGAAACCATAGTATGCTCTTCTCCCTATGCCCACAAGCGATCTAGGAGATTAAAAAAGGTTCCATTTGTCTTTGGAAAAATTTTCACACCATTTTAATCAATTAGGTTGGTCCATGACCCCAATCTCACATCTCATTTAACATTCTAAAATAAACCATTAAAAAACTCATCTTTAACCTCTATAGGAGGAGTACAAAATAAATTTGTAGTCGAAGTTAAGATCTCGGGGATATGCATCCAAATAAATGATTGTTATCATTTGTCATTGAAACTTAGAAGTTGTGAAATAGGGATTCAAAATACTCTAAATCAATAATTACTACACCATAAGGCAGGAGGATACTCGTGAATGGCCGAAGGTCGAGATCTGATTTTTCTATGCATGCCTCATTGAGTCACCCAACTCTTGGAAAGAATCCATCCTGTGACCCATTTCTTAGGCCAAATATATAAATGTAGTGCTTGATCGAGGTACCTTAGTTTCCAAACCTAGTGTTTTTCCACCCAGGTGGCATTTGTGGGATGAAATTGCACCTCAATCAGATTTTGAATGATTCTTGGGAAGTATCGCCAGTACTTTCGGGATATGCCCCATTCACCCCTCCTTATCTGATTGTTCATTCCTTCACTAGATCCTCTTCTGGTGGGTTCATGCTCCATTTTCGAGTGCTTTTGAAATCCCTGAGGCTATTTTGAGAGGAAGGATGTTACATCTTTTAGGAAATGTGCATTTTATTTTGTTTCCCCCACGTGGACAAAACAAAAACTACCCTATATTTTTACTTGTTTAGTTGTTTTATGTATGATCATTGATTACATGTAGTTGTGAATGGAATTTTTGAGATAACACAATAATATAAAAACCATTTTTTTATTTATTTCTCTCATCACCACTCATGCACATCCTTATCAAGTCAAAAATCATAGGGGAACCATAGAATCCCCATTGTTCTATATGCCTTCAGAACCTCCCTCCAATATTGGGAGGTGTCACCAATACTTCTCAACCCTCATTCACCATGTTTGGAACACCTCCCACCATGCCATATTTGGCATCATTCAATATCCCAGATTTGACCAAACTAATGAATGATCCTATCTTACATGACCCCACTTGGCCTAATATGCCCACCAAGTTACCTTTTGACATCCCAAAGTTTGAAGGAAAAATGGGCACAGACCTAGCCAACCATATCATGTCCTATCACCTATGGTGCTCTTCTAGTAACATCATGGACAATTCAATTCGTTTGATATTGTTCCAACGAAAACTCATCGGTCCATCTGCCAAATGGTACGTGGATGAGAAATCATGGTCCCACATGACCTTTGAATCATTGGTGAAATCCTTCCTATCCTTCTTTCAACTGTCGGTGCACCGTGATACTAGTTTGGATATTCTCTCTAAGTTTAAACAAACCACATCAATGAAAATTACTAATCATATTCATGAATGGAATCGAAGAGGAAGCATTTTCAAGGATGATAACACTCCCCAAAAATGATTAATTGGTTCCTAAATCACTCGTCCCAGTCATAGCCAAATACATGGCCACCACACTACCTCAAACTGAAGAAGAATCCATCTCAAAGGCTCAAGAGTTTGACCTCATCTATTCTCAATTGGGGTACATTTACTCTGTTCTACCCGACTCTCCTCATCCTCTACCATTTGGCCAAGATAAACTGGGAGTATCCCATGCTACAGACGGGTTGATAGGGTCGATATAACATGTTAACTCATATTCTCAATCTATACCCACGTCTGGGGCCAATCAATACCAACATTCATACAGGGGGAGCCCATACTATATTTCCCCCATTCCTCAACCAACTTTCATGGCACCACCTACTCCCATGATAGGTGGACACGTACCTGCACCACTACCCAACCAGGTATAAATTCCACTTCCATGTCCAATGCCTACCTCTTTATACAAATATAATAGTGGGAGTGGCACATCCACCTCATATAATAAATATAGATCTCCTCCTCAAGGTAATATATATTACCTTTTTCCTAGTCCCCATCAACCCATTACCTCACCACATGGACAACAATAGGCGAGGGTGAATTTATTCAACCTTCTCCCATTCAACAAGTTTAATTGTTTCAACAATTGAAATCGGTGACCCCCTCAGAATCAACCCAAAAATAACTAGAAGAAGGGGATGAATAAAAATAACAACAACCAAGGACTAGGGGGAAACACCCAACAACAAAACTCCCTAGCAGGAGGTAACCAAAATCCCCAAGGGGGAAATAACAATGGCCAACCATGGAAAGGGAAAAACAACAATCTTAGAACCCATTTACATTGTGCACTATGTGGAAAATATGGTCATTACACCCATCAGTTCCCCCATATTTCCAATTACAAGTGGATGAAGGAATCCATGAACCCACAATGACCCCCTCCCTCATAGGGCCCACTATAGGTACCTCAAAATTACTTTCAACCCCCAATGCCAACGGTCCTACAAAATTTGATTCCTCACAAGGGAGTCATTAAAACTTAGCCAAAATATGTCCCTCACCCTCAACAAATGGGATAGTACCCTCACCCAGGTCCACCCCAACCTAGAAATCTAACGGATGGTAGCATACTCCTCACCACTAAGTAGGAAATCCTCTTACAAACTCTCAAATCTCAGTATGGTATTCCTCCTAGCTCAACTCTGACCCCATCAAATTCACCCCAATTACCAAAAATACAACCTCTAACAATACCCCACCCTAGCACTGAATCAACCACCCAAGCACCCTATGGATCTCTGTGTAGGAACATACACAACCCCCAAGATAGGGAAGGACACAACTATAGCCTTATTGATGATTTGGCCTAATCCCCAACTTCCATGTTCATTTTAGAGTTTCTTCAAACATGCCCTTCACAACAAAACACCTTTCTCTCATAATTGGGGGTAGTTGACCCATCATACACTCATCTGATCACCTTTGATTTGGACAAAGTTGAACCATGCCTTCCCTCATTGGTCACTTTCCAAATACCAGTCAAAGTTAACAATACAACAGTACACCAATGTATTATAGACGAAGGGGCATCACATGTATTATGTCAAAAACGGGATCGAAAAAACTCATATCACCTAATCTCATCCCTTTGTCCATTACTCTTAGGGCATAGGATGGTTGCCCATCACAACCTGAAGGCCTCTACCAAAATGTTCCAATTGAACTATAGGGGGAAATTATTCTCATAGATATCGAGGTCATCAATTCCCAACTGGATTAGAAAATCCTCTTTGGATGAAGCTACATGTATGCCATGCAATTTTTTTCTTCTTTTTTATTTCATACTATTCTCTTTTCTCACAATGGGAAGATAGTCACCATCAACCAATTGACACACTATGAACCCAATCAGACAGGGAACATAAACAAGATTCTCCCAATCATACGAGCTAGTGATGACCTCTTTCCAGTCATCAATGTTGAACCAAGCATCTTTCAAGACCCATCATTAGTAGGATCATATCAGGGAGGTCCACCTAGCCTCCCTACCACACGAATAGATCAAGTTTATACAATTACATCAAATAGTGTTGAAATTCTCCATGATCCTTCTCTCGAAGGAGCCACACCTCCTTCCTTCATGGAAATCCCCATTCCACAAGTAACGCTTGAAAGGAGTACTTAAAAAACCTCCCTGGAATATTCTCCCATTCAAGAGAACCCACCAATCATTGGGAATCTACCCATTTGGAAAATGGTCCCACAGACCCTAACCAAAATCCCCTTATTTTACCCTCCACCAGGAATGTCATCTTATCAAGTTTCCACTACCCTCACCTTTCTAAACATGGTTATCGTTATCCTAGTATGGTATTTAGAGCCACCATCTATGGTATAAGTCCCATCTCTCCCACCTCAACCTGAGGTTTTTCCCAGGCAAACCATGGTTCTAAAACCACCTCTCTCTACTAGTCATACAGTTGTAGAAAACAATATTAACAAAAGGGGAACCAAGAAGAAGGAGTCCACTATCCCCTCTCATGATCAGGTACAACCCCCATGCAAACTTTGTGCAATAGTTGGACACCCTACTAACCCATGCCCTACGCTACCTGAAGTACACAATTTAATTCAAATTCCTAAAAAAGCACCATTATTTCCTACCCCAGTAGAAGAACCCATAATTGTAGAATCTTCTTCATTCAAACAAAAAGGTCTTTGTACTAAATTTGCATGTGACATATTCTTTGAGTATGGCCATTATACTCATCATTTCCCATCCCTTCCTCAATTTTAGGAGACCCTAGAAACAATGCTACAAACATCGTTTCCCAAGCCCTCTCAAGGATCCCCCACTACCTCTATAATTATTGAAATACATTATGCATCCACATCAATAAATCAAAGTATGAGACACCCTTGTGTGTTGTGCCACCAAATGGACCATTTCATATACATGTGTCTGCTCATTATCAAATATCAGAGTCATCGCATGACTAACCTTCAAAATATTGGAACATCACTTCCTCCACACCAGATTGTGTTACCCCCTCAATATAACCCCATTGAACCAATGTCATATAAAGAACATATATATTTGGCCCCACCATCCATACAGATACCATGACAGTTAGAAGACTTCTATCCAAACCCCCCTAATTCACATGTAAGTCATGTCCATGAGATTATTCCTCCACCCATCATACACAATCCACACATGTGTATGACTATATGGTTCATGTCTTCTAGTGAAGTCCCTCCACCTCCTCCTATGGTTTCACTTACCCCGATAAGAAATATTGACCACCCATTTACATCTTCACAACCTTCCATAGATGATCACCTCACCACATCCCATCCAAGTGATAATACCCTGTCACCCCGATCTACTCAAAACTATGAAGACCCATTATTTTCATACATCTTCCAATGTGATGAAGATATCCTAGAGGCCATGACAACACCATATTTTCCTTGGGATTTTATGCATCATTGATATTTCTTCTTAGCAAAAGAATCATTTCAACCCTTCCTAGACACTCATTTCCTATGCAATCGAAACCAAATATTTCATTCCCCCTAGACATGTGGATTGGTTCAAGAACAAAATCCTGACACCTGATTATTTTCAATAAGGGAACGTCGATGACAAAATGACACCAACTGTGGATTCTCCGGCAAATAAATTTGAAACTTCTCACCACTGAAATCTGAAAACAGTAAATCACTCTCATTAGCACATGTTCTCCTGAAGAGATACAAGCTTACAAATCCCTCTTTCAGGAGTTCCAAAATTTTTTGCATGGTCATACATTGAAATTCCCATATTGTATCCATCCAATGTCGAACATTGTATCGACACATGGCCATATGTCACCCTCGTTCATCAAAAGAAATGACCTTTACACCCTTCAAAGGCCATGGCTATCAAATCTAATATCAACAAGTTACTCTATGTTGGGTTCATTTACCCCATTGCATTTATGTCTTGGGTTTTGAACCCTGCCCCCATCAACAAAAAACAATGCACTATTCATGTATGCACCAATTTCTGAGATGTCAATCAAGCCTATCCCAAGGAAAATTTCCCAACACCCAATCGATCAGATCATTGACACTTGCACTAGACATGAAGTCCTTTTATTAATGAACATATTCTCCAGCTGTAATAAGATTAAAATTCACCATGCCGAAAAATACAAAACTACGTTCACTATACCATGGGGCACCTTCACCTATTGCATCATGCCATTTGGGATAAAAATGTAGGTGCCACTTTTCGACGGGAAATGACATATGCCTTTCATGATCTCACCCATGTTATCCTAGCTTACTTGGACAATCCCACCACTCACTCCAAGAAGTGATCACAACACTTATAGGACTTACGACTTGTCTTTCAAATATGTCGCAAGTACAACATTCAATTAAACACCCTCAAATGTGTTTTTGTGTCAGAACAGGATTCCTATTGGGTTTTATCATCTCCCAACAAGGAATCATTGTCGACCCCTTGAAATTCCAAGTGATCAATGAGATACGCCCCCCAAAGAACTTGTGCCAACTACAAAGATTATAAGCAAAGGCCAATTTCCTGTGTTGATTTGTTCCAAATCATGCCATTCATGATCACAGATTCTTATGCCTACTATGGAATGAAATTCCATTCCATTGGGATCAACATACCCAAGTTTCTTTTGACTCCCTCAAAGAAGCATTCAACAAAGCACCCTTGATTACTCCTCCAGACTTTGATATAGATTACATCATGTACCTGTCTACCTCAGAGATATCAATTACAGGAGTTTTATTCCAAGTAGATGATGACCAACATGAGCACGCCATTTACTATATCAGTAAGAACCTCTCCTGACCACCTTTGAAGTACCATCACAAAGAAAAGTTGGTCCTCGCGGTTGTCCTTGCAGTCCAAAAAATGTGCCACTATATCTTTCTTCGAACTACTAAGGTCATGGAATATTCTAATCCAATGCAATACTTTCTCAGTAAGCACCATATCAATGATAAATTCACTCATTGTATCGTCATCCTTCAAGAATACGATCTATATTTTGCAACTCCCAAAGAAATAAATCCATCATTCTCATAGAACTAATTGGAGATCTCCCAATAGAATCAAATGACACAATGATAAATTAGAACTTCCTAGATGAACACTTATTCTTCATCTCATCTGAAAACTCATGGTATGGAGACATTCATGTCTACCTTCACATGTAAAAATTTGGTCCTTATCTCTCCCAAGACGATCAGTGACACATCCGTCATCATGCCACTCGATATCTATTCATAGGATATTTCCTCTATTGCAGAGGGGAAGACACTATACTCCATTGTTTCCTCACCATAGAAGAGGGAAAAAAATTCCTAAATAACTATAATAGTGGCGCATGCAAAGGCCACCTATTTGGCATGTCCACTATTAAGAAAACCATTTAGGCTAGCTACTTTTTCCCACCTTATTCTCTAACTACATTCTTGTCATCAAGTACTACAACAAGTTTAAATTGTATGTGCATAAAGCTATAACACCACCCAATTCCCTTCGTCTATTCATTACAGAGGGCCCCTTTTGCAAATGGGGTATTGATTTCATGACTTGAAACCCCCCATCCAACAATGGGCATAAGTACATAGTCATTTGTTTCAACTAATTCACCAAATGGGCTGAAGCCATGCCAACATTCAATAATATGGTAGACATTGAAACTCACTTCTTTTTTAACCATGTCATTACCTTCTTTGGATTCCTCCTCTAGCTGGTCTCCGACCATGGTAAGCATATTGAGAATGAATTATTTGTAGATTTATCCTCCAATTTATGGTTTAATCATGAGTTTCGTTCACCATAATACCCACAATAAAATGGGAAATTTGAGGCTATAAACAAAGTCCTCAAAACCATGCTACAACACACTATGGATAAACAAAAAACCAACTGGAACCACATGTTAGTTTCAACATTATGTGCATATTGCATGGAAGTAAAAAATGTCACTTGCTTGACACCATTTCATATTGTTCATGGGGATGAATCCATCCTTCCCATAGAGTGAAAATTCCCCACATTGCATACTACAATCGAACTCATACCCAACACTACTCTAATGGAGCAACAATTTCTCACTCTCAAATCTCTCGATGAGGATTGACGATCCTCTTTACAAAACAATGAAGTAGCCAAGAAACGATCCAAATTCATATTTGATCACCAAGTTAACCTCTACTCCTTTAATGAAGGTGACCTTATATTGGCCTACGACATCATTCATGACACCCCGGGCCATGGAAAATTTGAATCCATTTGGAAAGTCCCATTCATCATTCATCATTGTCTTACTAAGGTTTTCTACATCCTGGATCACCCAAAAGGTGCCACCCTCAAGGATCTATTCAATGGGTTATAATTGAAAAAATTCTACCCTTAATCAGATCAGTTCCCAGGTAGCCATCCTTGAGCCTAAAGAACAGGTACACACACTCATTAGCATTATTATCAAATAATTGTTACATTTTCTTTATAATCAAATATTTTTCACATTGGGTATTTGATTTTTGTGTGTGCAGGTACTTGTTATGAAGACAACCAACCCATTTAGTCTTGGCCATCCCATGGCCCCTTCAGGTATTTATACAAAACTGGCATGCACCCAAGCCCTCTACAAACAATTTCATATCCTAGTCATCCTTCCCTCCCCCCTCGACATTTACCTTTAGGATCATCATATCCAAATCTTTAGTACCATGACCTATGTTACATTAAGGTATTATTATTTGGTATCACTCTCACCTACATGAGTCATCCCACATATATTTTTCCCTTGGAAAATTGACACTAGGCCTCACAATTCTTCTAATCATATTACTAGCCTATCCCTGATGGACTCCCAAATCATATTGTTATGGTTACATTAAATGCACCTCCTCATTATAATTAACCCTCCATATCATCCAACATTAATTTCCCATCTACAATTACATCCTCCATTCATCTACCTAGTACAGAAACCCACCCATGGTGCCCCCACCCTTCATCATTCAACTCCTACAAAATTGTTCCCCAAGCAAGCCAAACCATACTTCATTGGGGAACCTGTTTCTATATGTGTATTATCAACCCAATTATTCTTTATTCATTTGGTAATTGTATAAAAAACATTTTGTTTTCAGCAGTTTCATAGATGTCAACCATCATAGACCATGGTGTTTTTTCCTTGGCACGCAAAAACCCATGTTTCCCTTGGTTGAAGCATCCCATTTTCATAATCATCTCTACAAAATATCATTACCACAACCAAAATCTAGACTATCACATACTTCCTTATCCCAAACCTATGTATTTTGACCTATATTACATATCGTTGCAGTCTCATCCATTCAACACAATTTACCCAATATCCAATCATCCCCCTAATAGAAGATCATGTTTTACGGTTGCTTCCATCACTCAATCTACCCCCAACCAAGGGAATTTATTTCATATCATAAATCTTGAACTCCATCCATATTACTAGTTCATTCATATTTCCATCCATACAGTTTCTACCACCATTTTTTAAAAATTGATGTAAAGAATCCCTTTGTTTATTGTAGTCGTTCCTCCTTACCTGTCGACGTCAAAACCAATTTAGAGAAAAGGGATAGTATCCTGGCTCTCATTCCACTATTAATGAGTAGTCTCGGATGACACATAAAGAATTCTCATTTCTTTATGATGTCTTTGACCCCCATAAGATTCGACCTCAACACAATTTCATGTTACAATGGGTCTTACAATGTGACCATTGTCATTTTCAGTAGTAGCCAAAGACCTATGAATTTGATAGGCCATCAATGCCTCTGAGTTATTCATTCCTTGACTTAGAGTCCATTAAATCAAGTAGAACCATCCTTTTCCATTATTGACTCCCTCGAGGGTGATGTAGATATCCACTTCATCAACAATTTTCAGTTACACTTATCCTATTATGGCTTCATGACATGAGCATGGGGCATGCTTGCCTCATTTTTACAAACCTTTTATTTTTCCAGAGAACATTTGGTTCACATTTTCCCCATCTCCCTCTAATGGATCACTCTAATAGTTCTTCAATACAAAGTCTCCAACTCTTCTATACAATGACATCATCATCAAAAGAAACAATGATGTATTTCAGCTATACGTATACTCCTAACCTCACACATCAGGGGAAATATTTTATCACCGAAAAACTTCCTATAACGTTACATGAAATGGTTGAAGAAAGTACCATCACAAGATATCAATCATCATACCTCAAGAATTTACATAACCTACCCAACAAGAAACCAAAACTATGCAAATAGTCCTTGAATTTCAACGTAATCTCCCCAAAGATTGCTTGTTCACATCTTCACGAGCCAACACAACATTGAATGCACAAATTGCATGGTCTGCATGGTTGTGTCCAAAAGAAACCGTGTTAATGTTTAAATGACATATTAATATAGTTGGTTGGGCCTCAACCACTTCCAGGTCGAAGTGTACCATGATAAAACTCCAAAATCGACATGAAATCTAGCTTTGGGGCTACTGAAAGGATGGGTAGCACCTTCAAATGGATCCCATTCAGACCACAATAAAGTTATGAAAAATATTTCATTGGTCCTATAAATACATGACCAAGGTATGCAAACAAAGAGATTTTGTTTGAATATTTATATTTTCATTTGGTTTTAGAGAAGCCGTCATTCTCTTAGAGCCTCTTGAACATCCATAACAAGTGTTACACTTCTCTCCTCTTGAGAAGTTTGTAAATCAAGTACTCATCATTGTGTTTTCATTTTTATAATAAAGAGAGATCTATATTTGAGGGTATCAAGAACCCCCCCAAGGAGGAAGAGGGGGCTCATAACTTCGCATACTTCTCCTAGCTCCTAGGTGTTATCAATTCAAAGATAAGTCATATTGGTAGTTATTTCTTTGTCTCCTTTGCAAGTTTTTAGTTGAATTTCCATACATGCTTAGTTTATTTTAGTTTTCTTATTATTTGTTTTATTTTTTTTCTTTTTGGTTGATCCACTAATCAACTAACCAGCTTCTCTATTATCTTGCTGGCCTGACAAGGAAACTAAGTGGATTTGTTTTTCTCACCCAAGTGGAAAAAAAATCACAACACCTATACTGAGTGACAAAGTTGCGGTAAACTAAATTGAATCAATATTAAGATAAAAAAAAATTCAAAAAGGTACTCAAAAAAATATGGAAAGAATCTCGTTCATTGGATGGAAAATCAAAGAAGTTATTTGTGGGGTACATGTTACAATATTTCACTCAAGAAAATACTAAGTGTTCATGTATGTAGTTCTTGGAGAAAAGCTTGTTCCCACCTTTAATGGCACTGTTCTTTTAATTGTAAATGCAAAGAAGGCATGTAAAAGACTGCTAAGAAAACTATTCTACTTCACACATTGACAATTTCAAAAGGAAAAGAGATGATCTTCACTACATTAATAATGCAGAGTTTTCAAAGGAACATGTTATAATTTTTTCACTATGAGGTACTCAATGTTCTTATAATAGGGTAAAAACTTAATATTATCATTAAAATTTAATGAGGATTCATCCTTTCTACAATGAAATAACACACAATAACATAGAATGAGAATTCAAACAATGAAAAAAGTGTATTTAAACATTAAACGAGGCATATATTGTCTATGCAAAAGAAATGAACTACAAACTAGTTGACTTGTGAAACCCACTGTTAGAAAACAAAAGAGAAATGTGATTGAATTGAGGGTTCCTCCCAATCGGCTTCATGTTGCTTAGAAGACTATGATACTAAAAATAGATCATACACATGTGATTTATCTCAGAACATTAGCTCAACGGTCTTATATTAATATAAATCAAGTTCAATAATACATAAAAACAATGTCTTTGTTCCTCAAACTAACAATAGATGGATTCAAGGACTGACTATACCAATTATTTACTTACCAAAATTATTTGTTGCATCCTTTACACAGTTTATTGAGACTCTTCATAGTACAGAGGGAGTGCAAGAAAACCCCAATTAGATCCCCTATTCCTTGCATCAATGGCATTGAATACTCATAAAAAAATATAAATAAAGCTAATCTTATAAATTGTTGGGAAAGAATAGACCAAGATTTGAGAAAGAGAAACAAGAATATCTTTGACCGTGGATCTCAATCAATTTTCTAGCTAGATGCATTGTTCTTTGAATGTGGTTTGAAAACCGAACGCAATAGGAAATTGTATCTTGGAAGAACTGTTTGTAGCCAAAAAAAATTTAAACCACATAAATCATAACTTATCAAACCATTTGATGATCAAACAATATTTGTAAAAAAATCATATCATTTATCTTAGGTGATAATTGATTGATTTCTTGTTACTAACTTTAAAATTTTGCAACAATGCCATTCTAACAAAAAAAATATTATGAAAGAATATTTAGAGAAGAAAGAATATTTCATATCTATTCAAGGGAACTTACAACAACAAAAAATGGGCAATGGAAAATATCTTTAAAACTACATAGAAAAAATATACACACTAATATACAACATGATATACCGCCTCCATTTTTAAAGAAGAAAAAAAGAATAAAGGTAAATTATTAAAAATATTTTCTTTTCCTATATAAATTTACATGACTTCAATTGAAAATTTATGGTTTTCTCAAGAGTAGTTACTACTAACTAATTATCCATATGTAGTGAATATACCCAAAACATTTGGATGCATAATCATTGCTTTGGCAAAAATATTAACAAAACCTATTATATGTTAATGGAAAATGTGTATATTTAGGAAACAAATATAAGGGTATGCATAACTATAATCGTAAATTAGGCTACAAGTTTTTCATTTTTAATGAAAAAATTTAACCTAAATTTCTTCAAAAAATTTGAAATTTATCCAAATTGGAGAAATTTTGCTTAAAAAAAACATTACTCGTAGCTCTAAAATCACACACTTTCTAGGGAATCCTCAAAGAATTCATCTAATTGGACCCATTCTTCACAAAACCCATGTCGTGGAATCTCCAAATTTGGCTTCATTACTCCAAAAAGCATGTATGAAGTTCACTACTTATTTCTTCCTGGCACACTTTGAATGACAAGGATCCATATTGAGGGGGTCAAAAACAAAACCCATATCATGGTTTTTTTCTATGGAGGTGCACAACCATATCAACCATGGAGGAAGGTTACTAGATGTTATGTG
>ML862472.1:0-23523 GCA_009831015.1 Picea engelmannii
AGGTTCTAATTTGAGTTATGTATCCCCTGAGACTGCCAATAAGTGTAAACTGCAACCAATTAGACATGTTAAACCATGGTTGGTACAACTAGCCACTGGGACCAAAATAAAGGTGGCAGAGGCTATACCAGCCTACCAATTCATCATGGGTGGATTTCCCACCCAAGCGACCCTTAATATACTTCCCTTGGGATCTTATGACTTGTTGATTGGTATGGACTGGTTGGCTGCTCATAAATCTAAAATTGACTATTACCATAAAACTTTAGAATGTGTAAATGAATATGAGAGAAAGATGACCCTCCAAGGGATTCAGAAGCCTATCTCAGTGAGACAAATATCGACCCTTCAAATGAAGAAGTATTGCAGAAAAGGGTGTTCCTTATATGCAATACAGATGTTGGACTCTGTTGAATATGACAAACCAAACCTAGAGGACCACCCCATATTAAGAGAATACAAGGATGTATTCCCAGAAGAAGTACTGGGTCTACCTCTGAGAAGGGATTTTGACTTCTCAATAGAACTTACACCGGGAGTGGTACCAACATCTAGAACTCCATACAAAATGAGCATGCTAGAGGTCGTTGAGCTCAAGCTACAACTAAAGGAGATGATGGACAAAGGCTACATCCAACCCAATGTATCTCTATGGGGAGTGCTCGTCTTGTTTGTGAAAAAGAAAGATGGCACACTCCGACTATGCATAGATTACATACAACTCAATAAGGAAACCATAAAGAACAATTAGCCCTTACCAAGAATTGATGATATGTTTGACCAATTGGGAGGTGCATCCATATTCTCAAATATCGACCTAATACCGGGCTACCATCAAGTCCAGATTAGGGATGAATGTATCCACAAAACAACCTCCAGGATGAGGTATGGTCACTACGAATTTGTGGTGGTTTCATTTGGGTTAACCAATTCTTTTGCCACTTTTATGTGCTTGATGAATAATGCACTCAACAAATTTCTAGAAAAAATTGTATTGGTTTTCATTGATGATATCCTAATCTACTCCAAGAACAAGGAGGATCACGAAGAACATCTTAGACTAGTACTTCAAGTACTAAGGAAGCATCATCTCTACGCTAAGTTTAGCAAGTGCGATTTATTTCAGAAGAAAGTCCACTACTTAGGCCATGTCATATCTAAGGAAGGGGTGGAAGTAGACCCTGACAAGATCAAATCCATTATGGAATGTCCTACCCCGAAATATGTATCTGATATTAGATCCTTCATGGGCTTAGCATGATACTATAGAATATTCATAAAAGGGTTTTCCAAGATTGGATGTCCAATCACCTCCCTTCAGAAAAAGGGGATTAAATTCATTTGGATGTCAAAATGCGAAGAAATATTTCAGAAACTAAAATACCTCCTGACCCATGCACCTGTGCTAAAGATTTCGGACCCAGATGATGATTTCCTTGTGTGTACATATGCCTGCAAGGAAGGAATCAGAGGAGTCCTTATGCAATAAGGACGTGTAATATGCTATATGTGCCAAAAATTAAATGAGCATGAGATCAATTATGTGACCCATAACCTAGAGTTGGCCACCATAGTACATGCTTTAAAAATGTGGAGACACTACCTCCTGGGTCGAAGCTTTGTGATTATGACAGATCATTGTGGACTAACACACATGTTTGATCAACCAAGACTCAATGACAGGAAAGAGAGGTGGATGGCTCTCCTAAGTGAATTGGATTTAGAAATCAAACATATAAAATGAAAGGAAAATAGGGTTTCCAATGCCCTTAGCATAAGTATAAAAAAAATTCATCTAGCAGTAGTAAGCACCTACAAAACAGATGTCAGGGAGAGAATCAAAAAATCACAAGAGATAGATGCATTCTTTAAGACCGTGACTTCATACCTAAGGCAAGAGCCTACAGGGATGAAGTATGAAGACTACTAAATGCTCGAGGAAGGGTTGCTAACTTATAGATACAAATTGTATATTCCAAACGGTGACGACTTGAAGAGGTTCATAATGGATGAACTGCATAAGAGACCATATACTAGTCACCGGGGATATCAGAAGATGATCACAGACATTAGGAAACAATTCTATTGGCCCGGGTTAAAGAAAGACATAGTTAACTATTTAGCTAAGTGCCTAGAATTATAACAAGTTAAGGCAGGGCACCAACATCCAACAAGATTATTACATCCCCTACCGATTCCAGAATGGAAATGGGAAACCATCTCCATAGATTTCATCACTGGATTACCAAAGTCGACCAAGAAAAATGATGCCATCATGGTCGTGGTGGACAAATTGAGTAAGTCTGCCCATTTCATCCCTGTTAAGTCAACTTTCAAGGCAATAGATATTGCCAACATCTGCATGAAGGAGATATTTAGATTGCATGACATGCCCAAGGAAATTGTATCTGACAGAGATACCAAATTCACTTCAAAATTTTGGAATCCCTAATGGACGGTTTCGAGACTAAATTGTTGTTCAACATAGCTTATCAGCCTCAAACCGATGGACAAACAAAAATAGTAAACCAAATAGTAGATGACATGCTAAGAATGCATGTAATGCATCAACCTAAGAAGTGGGAAGACTACTTGCCGTTGGTAGAGTTTGCCTACAACAATGGTTATCAGGAATCCTTAAAGATGATCCCCTTTGAAGCCCTCTATGGTAGACAGTGCAAGATCCCAATCAGCTGGAGTAATCCAGTGGATAGAATTACATTCAGACCTAACATGCTAAAAGAAATGGAACAACAAGTAGTGCAGATAAGGCAAAATCTAAAAATTGCTCAGGACCGACAGAAAAGTTACGCCGATAGAAAGAGAACTCCTTGAGAGTTCAAAGCCGGAGACCATGTCCATCTCAGAGTTATACCTCGAAAGAGTTCCCTGAGTATGGGAGCCTATGCCAAGTTGGCACCTCAGTATTGTGGACCCTTTGAAGTCCTAGATAGAGTGGGACCTGTAGCCTATAGGCTAGCACTTCCTCCCACTGTAAAGGCACATAATGTTTTTCATGTTTTATTATTGAAAAAATATGTACATGATGCTAATCATATAATTGACTGGTCTATGATCTAGGTGGAACTAGAGGGAGAATTCCTGCTAGAGCCCCAATGCATACTAGACAGTAAGGAAACATCACTCAGGAATCGAACCATTGCACAGGTCAAGGTGCAATGGAAACACTTTGGCCTAGATGAGGCTACGTGGGAAATGGAAGATGCCATGAGGCAGGAATTTCCGATTTTGTTTACTCCTATACATACATATCATATTGGTAGATAGAACATCGAGGACGATGATTCCTTTAAGGGGGAGGGAATTGTAACACCCTGTTTCCCCTAGTTTGTAAATATAACTTTATTGTCCAAGAACTATGGCAAACTCAAAGTTGGAATGTTTAATTTGGTGGAACTTTTTATAAAGGTCAATGAATGTAAATCCTGTTATTTTGATAGATAATGAAAACGTGTTGCATGGCTGTTGAGAGAGGGTATGTTCTAAGAAAGAGAGACCAGGATCGCTAATAAAAATGTGGTGGAGGGAACCTAGAATGGTTGCAATAACCTTCACCTAACCAGTACCATACTGGAGTTAGTGTTGCTCAGATCAGAACAACCCTTTGCCCAGAAATGAATTCTCGTTGGGCTGGTAGGTGGGAAGGGCCTCCTCAAGAGTTAATGAGGAATGGGGAAAACTAACCAGGGGATGGCTTCTAGACCTTACCACATACGGGGGGATTTGAGCCACATGCAACCTTTTAGAGGGAAAGAAGGGAAGCATTGTGGATAGGGGGGTAGCTTGCGAAGAGGCAGAGACAAGAGCATAAACTCTCGGGTCTTAGGAAGGATTGAAAGCAAAAACAATGAGTTCTGATCATAGGGAATAGAGACAGAGCCATGAGAAGGAGAGTAACCTTTGTCCTCATCTATTCCTATATTGGGAGAATGAGAGTAACCTTCATCCCCAACTTCCGTTGATTTGGAAGTACGAGATTGAGTCTCAGAGCATCGTGGCCTAAGGTCGGGGGTGGTCAGTGATAAATCCATTGGGAGGGACTGAGCCTCTAGTTGGGTGGAAACAAGCACCCCTCTTAGCAGTCACATCATGCCTAGTGGTTTTGATAAGTATTTTAGGCCTTGTATTTTGAATTGAATATCATGGACACATGCTCATGTTTATACGCCCATAAATGGTTTCTGTATGCTATGATTTCCTGTTAATTTAGATTGGAAATAATGAATGCATGTGTATACTTATATGCCACAGTTGGTTTATTTATAAAATGAGTAAGTCATGAGCATGATTATATTCCACCAAGAATCGTCCCATCTGCCTGATTCTCTTGGTGTTCTCGTTAATCCCTTGAAGGCACCTACCCCAGGGAATTGCATCTTGTCTTAGAGTCGGAGTAAGCTCCTTAGTATGGCTACCACTACAGTAAACTCATGAGAATACCTTGACCTGATTATATAGCTCATAACTCGGTGAGTTTGGAAGGTACTTCATTCAGGTCAGTAGCCTAGGGACTTTGAAAGGTACCCAAGCCCTTATCTAGAAACCCGACTAAAATTAGGGATAATTGCCCAAAAACCATCTGAAGGTTCATGTGATCCGGGTCTGGAAATCCTGTGTAAGAAGGAGTTAGCTCTCGAAGGTTCCAGAGTCATGGGAGTTTGAAGCTTCGAGAAATTGAATTTCCTACCTAAGTTCAGAAAGGATAGCGAATCCAACTATCGAAAGGGAGTATCCTTTCATTTGGTATATGAACGGACGAGATCCTTTCAGAAGTATCCCAGGTCTATCAAGACCAATGGATCTAGAGGAGGAGTGCAGGAGTTAACACCTTGACCTCTTCAGTCTTCGTAAGTAGCGATGGAATCGGGACTGTAGATCCCAGGATCCATCGAGAGCTACCTTGACCATCGATCTTAACCCTTGTGTAGGTGGGAGAGTGGAATCGTCAAAGCCCTGAAATCCCCGATGTAATCAGAACCGTCCATCGGAAGGGACATGTGGAGGGCGATCAACATTTCGCTGACTCACACATCAGAAGAGTGAACAGGTTGAGTTTTAAGGACTCATGAAATGTGAAGTCATTCGAGACCAATGGATCTGGAAGGACACATGGCAAAGATCCATACATTTCATGAAAATGGGTATCAGGAGATGAGAGGTGCAGAAGAGGAAAAACTCGTGAAGTAAGAATTCACGAAATCATCCGGACCGCCCACCGAGAAAGGATGCATGGCGAAAGATCAACATTTTGTTGACTTGCAACTCAGGGAAGTCAAAGGACAAAGTTATTATAACTCACGAATCGCGAAACGCGAAGTCTTGGAAAAATCTGGGCCATTGATTTGTGGGAGGCTCAGAGCCGTTGATTGTAGAATGGAAGAATTTCAGACCTTCAGACTTTGGGATTCCGAGGAGGAGGAGTTGGACGATTTTTCCAAAGTCGCGAAGGTAAATCGCTGACTTAATCTGGGTCGTTGGTTAGCAGAGGGTTTAGAGCCATCATATATTTGAGAGTCAAGGATTTGGAAAGGAAGGAAGAACTATTCGTGATTCTCCGAATCACGAAGTCTCGAAAAATATGGGCGCTGGGACCCAGTCCTAGAGGAAGGTCACACCATGAACATAGGTGAGAGGGCTAGCACTTTCTAGGCCCCTATTCATGTTTCAGGACTTGGACGAGTTGGAGAAGTTGGGACGCCTTGCATAGAAAGCCTCGAAGTCGCAAAATGTGACACACCGTTTAGATTAATCCTATGGTCGCAGGTAGTGGTCACATGGAGGAGGATAAGGGAAGAGATAGCTTACGCTAGGCCCCTGTAGGAATTCGGGGAATGTTGTTCTTTGAGAAAACGCAATTTTTTTTTTTTTTTTTTATGCTCGTCGTGGGTGTGGGACAACTAACAACTTGTCAAGGACATACTTGGGCAAGAGATGTGGTAGTCCAACACTCCCATATACCCTGATATAAGTATAATAATTTTTAACATATTAGTCCCCTATCTCTCTTAGGGTTGTTATGGCCCCTTGAGATATCCTATGTAGGTAAATTCCAAAAATCACCTTGTATAGGGGACCTAAGAAATAATCACAAATTCTGTAGAAATATTCTTTATATTTGCATCCCACAGTTTCAAGCAATATATATGAATTGGAGGATGACTTGGAGTCCAAATCAATTCAAAATTAGGGAAATGGTGCACAAATAAGTTTGCATCAATAATATATGTCGACATATAAAAGCTATGGTTTTTCATACCTATATATTCCTTATCTTTATTAAAAATGATGAAGGCCAGGATGCTTTCCCATTTGAACACTTGTCCTATCTTCACCACCATATTTTCCATTGGGAACCATTCCATTCTGAAGTGCGTGATGGTTTCCTCACCGTACATTTTGAAGATCATTGTGTTTAGAAACCTGTATGGTCTCTTTAGATATTGGCCTGGGATATATCGTTCTCCCTGCTTAACTTGTCTCACTTCGATGACGTACCAATTTTCCATTATCTCTTCAAAGTCTTCATTCTCTACCCTGAACTTCTCCAGAAAGGATTCATTCCATGATACTGTAGGTTCAAGAGTTTGATACCTCATTCTGATTTCTTCGAGATTCAAGGAAGAGATCAAAAGTTTGTACTCGTTGATGATGGTGGCTGTCTCTTTCTAGAGGTGAGTAAAAAACCACCATATAACATCATTTTAGGGGAAGAGAATCAAGCAAGCTGTCGGATGTATAATCCTATTTCTTCGTTGTCAAATGTATATTCTTCTATCTCTTCGTTGTCAGATGTATATTTTTCTATCTCTTCAATTTCAGATGTATAATCCTCATTCTGGAATATATGATATATTTCGTGATACCTTGGGAAATGTTCTGTCGTGTCGAAGAAATTGGTGTCTATAACCGTGATAGAGTCTAAGATGATAATAGATGTTGACCCAACAACTAATATGTTCTTCTCCCTTCTAGTTTTATCCTAGGACATCTTGTCACCTTGGTGTGATGTTCCAAAGAATACCAAAATTATTTCACCTTCCAACTGGTTACAAAGAGCATTAATTTAAAAATATACAATATACATACCTGTTCAATTGAGGCTTCAGAATAATTTGAATTAAGTTCGCTATCACAGTATGATAACTTACACATTCACAGGCTTCCATAGGTAAACAATGTATTGATTAAGTTTTAAAAAGAGATTTATATTTTACTTTCAACCCTTTAACATTTGTAATAATGTTTAGCTTGTTACAATTTAGGCCTGGTCAGACTCGTACAACTTCCATTAATTTTGTGAGAAAATATTTTTGCTTATTACTGTTGGCTTGTCATCAGGGAAATATTATCAGGCCCTATGAGAACAACATGGATATGTTTCTTGATTGTTTCGTCATTGGAAGGATTGATAGAGAGGGTGGCATCTAAACATTTCAAGGAGTTGTAATGTTTCAACGACAACCCTTTTAAAATATTTGTTTATTTCTCGAGTTCTGCTCTGAGGGGGCGCATATAATGTATGGAATTAATAAAGGCTTCATGCGTTAACATTCCTTCATATATCTAGATACTTTATAATTTTTCTCACAAACATTACTTTACTAATCGGGAAGATTTATCATATGAGAAGAGAGAATGTGGAAAGATATATTTGGTTGAAGTGATATGATAGCTTTGTCGCAAGACTTCATCAAGAGGAACCGTCAGAGATGTGGATGGGGTGCTTGATATCTGCCTCAACGATGGTGACTTTCCAATTATTATTGTTAAGAAGAGGATCGTTGGGAAGTGTCGTCGAAGGCTAGAAAGGTAGTGGATTATCACATATCCTGATGACTAAAGGCACCTCCCTCAAGGAACATGCATTAATTAAAAGAGGATTGTATGAAGTATATGAAATTTAGTGAAAACATTCAATGCCCTTTAAACATAGTAAATAATAAGGTGATGGGTCCACCTTTGCACGCTTGTAGTGCTTGGTTCACAAAAAATTCAAAGGATAGTCCATCTTGACACATGTGCATGAAATAGGGGATGATGGGAAAATATATATGGCTCTTATGTCGAATGAGGTATCATCGTTGAGAGAAGTGGTCAAGAAAGGCATGGTTGCTAGGTGTGATACCTCTATGATACCTACTCCTGATTATATTGTTAATACAATGTAGTTGTAAGAGAAAGTGGTCTGGAAATGTAAACAATGTAACTCTAGCAAAAAGGCTCGACGAATATAAATCAATGGTCATATGAGTAAAGAGTTCACACATCATTGTAAAGGGGCTTCCCGAGAGGGTTCAAGGTTCGAGTGAAGATGGAAAGGGGGTCAATGATCAATGTAACTTGAAGGGTTGTGCGTTGGTCAATATTTCCTTAGATCAACTTCAAATATTATGTACAAAAGGCAGTTTTATGAATGAATAACTAGTTAGGTTCATAGTGATAAGTAACTTGATGGGATTTTAGTAGGTAGGTGCCCATTAAAATCCTCTAAGATAAAAAAATTTAGTGGGTTGTTGTGGATGTCACAACAAATGGTGGCTTGTTGAGAGAACCAATTATCTTTGTTCCAGATATACCTCCAAATTATGTACTTTGATCTTTAGAAATTTTGAAAGTTTACAATTTCATCTGTATTGTGGACCCCACATCACTAGATTTTACTAAAAAATGAGAAGGCAATATATCATAGATTATATTCAAAATAATTTCTATGAAATTAGATGGGATGGGGTTTAGTTAATTTTGTTCAGAAATCTTAGAGGAGTTAGACACCACAAAGGAATAATTCTATCTATTTATAGATCGATGTGTGTTCTTCATCTCTTCTTTCATAACATTGATTCAATTCTAGTGAGTGTCCATAGCCTCTATGAATTTGTGCTGGTATCATACAAGCATAGCCCCTCTTCTAGTGAGTGTTTATAGCCTCGACAAGTTTACCTGTATTTCCCAAACAATCTTGGTGCTTTCAACTTCCTTGTTGTTTAAGATTTAAATTCCACCCTTCAGATTTGTAATATACATAGTGATATTACATTATGGGTGTCAAGGAAAAGGGGTGATGCAAGAGTTTCTTTGATATGATGGCCTCTGTCAATATTTTATCCTCACAGGTCTTTCTGTAAGAATATTTTTGGTACCTTTATATTTATGTATAGAAGGGGAAGTTTCACAAATATTATTTGGAAGACATCCAAGGTGTCACCTGTTCTCTAACTTGTAGGACCATAAGATGGGAGGGAGAGTGATCACACATATAATGGACAGTCTATGAATTGGAAAAATATATTTATTTCATTCACAATCTGGAGTTTTATCAAGAAACAAAGAGAAATGAATTGTTCCCATTTGGCCTAACCACCTGTATTGATTTGATGTTTTTTAAACAAAATGCAAGGCATCTTCTTCACTTCTTGGTCAACCGAAAAGTTATTCACACATGAAATGAGTATTTTGTTTTGTAACAGAATCTCCATTAGGTTATATTTTGTGCCTGAGTGATATAACAGGTCAGTAGAGGTTTTATTGTAAAACTAGCGAATAAACAAATTTGAAAACATAAAAGAAAGGCGGGGAAACACTATTCTAAAAGGATTTACAAAACCCAAATGGAAAGGAAACCTACTATGTACAATAATATATCACCCAAGGTGATTATGAGAAGTATCATTTAAGCATTTTTCTATTGATAGGGATCTCCTCTATGTCTCCCTCCAATGTCCCAAGTTTGAAAGTTCTTGAGCCAATTTTCTTATGGATTTGATATGGGCCTAGCCATAACTTTTAAAACTTGGTATGTTTTCCTTTTACTTCATTGTATTTATCCCATTTAAGGACCATATCACCTTATTGAAAGTCTTTATTTACCATAGATGACTTGTCAAACCATCTCTTAATTATTTCTTGATGTTGCATTAAGGTTCTTTTAGATTTTTCCCTTTCTTCTTCAAGTTTAAGGAGCATGTTCAAACTTTGCTGCATAACTGGGCATTCTTTATCTTGGATAGATTGAGCAAGTTGCAGTGAAGGTAGGAAAATATGTGTAGGTAAAATGGATTCTTTTCCATAAACTAGGAAGAAAGGATAATTTCCCAAAGATAATTTGGGTGTTACTCTATTAGCCCAAAGAGCATTGGGGAGGGCCAAATGTCAATTTCTTTGGTTTTTTGTAACAATTCTTTTTAGAATTTTAATTAGATTTTTATTTGTAGATTATGCCATCCCATTTCCATGAGGATAATAATTAGTTGAACACTTGATTTTAATTTTATTTTCAAGTGCATATTCAGTCAACTTTATAGAAGAGAAATATCTGGCATTATAAAAAGCCAATGACTCTAGGACACCAAATCTAGTTAAAATAAAATAATACAAGAAAAATATCACCTAATTTTCATTGATAGTATTTAGGGGTATTGCTTCAGTCCATATTGTGAAATAATATGTTGCAGTAAGGATGTAATTGTGCAATTGAGAAGAGTTAGGATTAATCTCCCCTATTTAATCCAAAACCCATTGCTAACATGGGAATTCAATTTGTTAGAAAAATAGGATCGTGGAGAAATAGAATAAAACAAATGCAGAAATAAAATACAGAAGATACACAATACAATAGAGACACAAATATACTTGGTTCACCCAGCGTGGGCTACGTCCACCAAAGAAATTTCCAGGTCCTTCCTTTATTATTATCCAGTAATAGAAGGGATACAACCTACAAAAATTCCACTGTAACTTCCTCTTCTTTCTTCCACAGTCTCCTATCTAAAAATATAATATTCTCTACCATGCCTAGCCACAATACATTTCCCTCATAAGAGAGGGTTGCCTTCTAGGGAAAAAACCCTAACATAACTTCTACCATTAGATCTACAACCTTATAATGAATGGTCCAGATTTACAATGAAATTACAATATACTTTTAATCCCTCTCTGCACTCCCCCGTGTGGAAGAGTGTACATACTTCTGGGGTGTAAATACTTCATGGGGTGTAAACACAACTGAAAACAAAAGGCCTTTGAATCAAGAATATAATCAGGCTCCACAACCAACAATCTCCCACTTGGAGACTGATCTTAACAACTCCACCGCTGCTGTATATGCTGGTCTCTGAACCTTCTTGAACCTGGAAAATTTCTCATCTTCATCTTCATTCTTGAAGACCAACTGAAACTGAGGAAGAAATCAGTTTCTCCCTGGTTACTCCCTTTGTTAAAATGTCTGTAGGATTCTGGCTAGTGTGTATCTTTTCAAACTTCAAATGTCCATCTTCCAAGACAAATCGTATGAAATGGTACCTCAAATGTATATGCTTAGTCTTTGAATGGAAGGTTGATTTCTTTGCAAGATGAATGGCACTCTCACTGCCACTATACAACCTTCTATTCTCCTTCTTCTTTCCCATTTCCTCCATAAACCTCTGTAACCAAATCATTTCTTTACTAGCCTTTGTAGCAACAACATACTCTGCTTCTGTTGTTGAAAGTGAAACAACCTTTCGCAGTTTGGAAATACAACTTAGTGCTGTTCCACCTATAATAAAAACATACCTTGTGGTGATCCTCTTGCTATCTTTACCACCTGCCATATGTGAATCAACATATCCCTATAGAAAAGTGTCTAATCCTCCAAAACATAATGCATGAGTAGAAGTACCTCTCAAATACCTGAGAATCCACTTTACTGCCTCCCAATGTTCTTTACCTGGATTCTTCATATACCTGCTCACAACTCCCACAACATGTGAAATATCCGGTCTTGTGCAAACCATCGCATACATAAATCTGCCAACTGCTGATGAATAAGGGACATGTTGATGGGACCTAAATCCATTGACTCAACAGTAGGAACCAAACTTGGCACCGAGGCCTAATTAGACTCTGCAATGTTTAGAATGGAATGGTTCTCTAGATCTTGCGATCCGATCGATTTATCGATAGACTTTGTGTTTCTTTGCGAAGGTTCTTCCTTCAATTAGGACTATTTTCTTCTGTATTTTTCTCTTGGGTGGGGCTGATATGAGAGATGCAATCCAGCATAAACCAACTTGATAATCAACAGGATTAAGTTTTAACTACCAAGAAGAGGTTAATCTTGGGATAACCCGTTGCTCAACATGCAGACAATTACTCTATACTACATGCCTAGTACTAATACATTAACCATGTGAGCATCTAATTACTGTCTGAGAAACTAACTATCAGAAAGAAAGCACATATGTAATCATATAATGGCAAGCAAAATAATTCATCTACCATGACCATGCATTACATCATAACACAACGATTTATCTTCATCATCAAAACATTGCACAAGATAACTTGCAACATAATTAATTGCTCTTACTCATTACTACATCATTCATGAAACACCAGATAGGAAGTAGTTATTTTCCAAGTCCAATCACATGCATCTGATGAAATTAGTTTGTCTTTGGTCTAGAAGGACTTCTCAATTCATAGCAGTCTCAAAATAATTCTTAACAACCAAAAAGAAAGAGTTCTTACAACAACCATTGACCCTTGACTAATTGGCCGATGTCTTTATTTATAATATAGAGTTTTAACCAAAACTAACGGCTAATTGCAGTTTAAACAAAACATAAATCGCCATGTGGCGTTATCTTCTAACAACTTCTTTAACAGTCATCTTGAGATACTTCTTGGAAAGGATGACTGCTCTCATATTTAGTCCAACTGACAAACAATTTTTCAAAAGTTTGAGACCATGGAAATCTATGTTGTTCCATCGGGGCCACGTATATTCCCCTGATGTCTACTGCATGCACCTGATACTTTACTAAACTGAAGTTCAATTGTTGTAGCATGGTTTGGGCTCTGATCAGATGTTCGACGAATTGTCGTACTTTTCTTGGCTTTGCATCGGCTATTTTCATGAACTCTTCGGTCCATAGCGCATCTTGTTCGACATGCATCTTGACCAGGTTGTTCAAGTCAATGAAATTATTGGGGGTGATGAACTCAGGGAGCTCAGAATCCTCCATTACTCTGATGATCCAACTTTGGTGTTTCCGTTGATTTCTTTGGTGAGGCCATGGGGCGAGCTCTATTCGACAGTCAAGAGATTTTTCCTGCACTTAAGGTAGAGGTAGTTTAGCGATTAAGAAACCTATGATAAGACATAAACAATCCAAATAAACCAATGCCTACCTATGCAGCTCACTAGTCTTAATCATTTTAGTACTTACATGATCCCAATCGCTCATTCGAATGACCTGTGATGACCTGGCCCAAGCCGCCGCTCTTCTTTAGTTTAAATGAGTTATGTCAGCGTGCCATAGTGTGACAAATTAAGTACGACGGACATGAGCGTCAGAACCGTCAAAGTAGTCGCTCGACCTTTGGGGCCAGAAGGAGACGTCGTAGTTGAGCGTGCATGTGTATGCTCCCAAAAGGTCGGATACCATAAATAAGGAAGTCATTAAATGCTTCTAGAACCCATGTACCAAGCACGTCAAGCATCATTCGTCGATAACGGGGACTTGGAAGTTTAAAGAGATCGAAATGACCATACCGCACGTTCCCTGCAACTCTGATCGACGATGTTTACATGTTGCAGATTGCATTCGTCGAGCAACTGTGGTGCGTTAAGTTTTCGAAACATCATGTCACAAGATGCAGGTGTTTTATTGGCACACTATGTTTCGAGCCTTCGTTCATCTATAAATTCTAGGAGTGTTGTGGGGAATTTTACGCATATGCCGAGCTTATGCTCTTGGAATTCTGTTATGGTGAGTTTATCTTGGAAAAATGCCGTGTAGTAGTATTTTATCATCTGCAGACACCGGAGTCCCTACGTTCTTGCATTATTAGGTCCCCTTCACACACGGGACGGGGTCTACGAGGTAACCAGAGTGCTAGGTCCGAGCCCCAACGTGCATGGTACTCTTTCTCATTGGCCTCCCTTGTCTTTGAAACTCTAACAGGAGATACAAGACTTTGCTCGAAGACAATTTTGTCATCTCCAATGAAGCTTGGGGTGGAAAAAAGTACGTGTGAAGGAGGTATGCTGAGAACCATGCCTTCTTAGGAGCCGAAACCACGGAGAAGAGGAAGGCCTAAGAAAGATGTGGGAAAAAGGGAGGAAGAGCATATTTCGACTGAGCTGAGTGTATGTCCAGCCGCTAAGGGGTATATGATGCTTACCAACTTGTTGGAGTCAGATGAGACTACCAGTAGCGAAAGTGGGAGGCGAAAGGGAAGGGAAAAAGCACCGGGTTCTCCTATTGAGAGTCATGCTCAATAGTTAGAGCAGGCCCAACTTGCAATAGCTGAACTCTACCAAGAGAATAGAGAGTTGCAGAGCCAATTGGCGGCGAAGAACCGAGAGGTGTCGGTGTCGCAGTGTCGCGAAGGTAGCATAGTTTGGCTCCAGAGATGGCTTCGAGAAGCACAAGATACAATTGTTTAGTTATGTGAGGCACAGAGGATGAACGTGAAAGAGAAGCATAAGAAATTACAAGGCACGAGGGAATGTCCAAGAGAGGACCTACGCCTAGGAGATACATGATGGGTGGGTTCTTGCCTCGTGTCCTTCGAGGTGCCACTTGACAGTATTTTCTCTCTCTTTTTTTTTTTTGTAAGGGGATTTTATTCCTACTACGACTAGACCGATTACCCGGGTCATCAGTGTTACCTATTTGTACGTAAACCCGATCCTGGCAGGAGTTTTGATTGTATGAAGAAATCAAAGGTGTTTTGAATGTATCACGTTCCTTTCAGATGTAAATTAACCGTGTTTTCTTATTTAACTTTCTTCTTCACGTTCATCGTGGGGTTTTATAATTGTTACTATTGCATTTGTAAATTCGTCGACGTGTTCACCGTTTAAAACTTCCGATATCGGTTAACGTTAATGTGGCATTATTAGCTAAGGGTCGTTTAAAAAAGTAACATAAAAGGAGCATCCGACTGGCGGGTGGGAATTACACTCGGGGACTTCACACACATCAAAATCATACAAAGGACTAGGCAAAGCTTGGATGACAATGAGAAAAGTAAAATTAATGTAGTTATCTTTGTGGATTAACACGTTGTAACTTCTCCGACGCCAGGATCGTACTGAGGGTCGATGGTCAACGATGTCATAATTCTATTTGCGCGGTGCTTACTATTACACTCAACTGCCGAAGCCGAATGGATTGGTCTTCGGAAAAAACCCTACCAAGGATTATTCACAGAAAAGAAAGTCTTTCATCGGTCGACGTCGATGAATATCGACGCTCGACTATTTTGGATTCTAATGCAATTTTCTTCACCATTTAACTCTATCGATGCTGAACTTCCTAAGCGAGTCACGAAAAACTTTAGATCGCCAATTCCTTGAATAGTTGTTAAGTACCTTTCATAGTTAAGATGATTCTTTGTCATACGTTCAAGCAAACTTTAATCAATTCAATCATGAAACATATAAGATAAGAGAAGGCATCAGTTTCATATTGAAGTGAAAACAGTCAATGCAAAAGATTGAGTGGTACCCCAAAAAAAGGAAATGGTCATAGACCTTTTTTTTAGGGTGTGTTGAGTGCTCAACAAATGGCGATTCATTGGGCGAATGCAGAATATTTGTTCCTCCTTCGTTTCCCTTGAGGTATTATTGAATCACAAAGTAGACATTTTTGAAATTTCTTTTATTTGTATTTAACTGAGTTTTTTTAATTTAATTAATTAATTTATATATATTTTATTATTGGAAGTATTGTTTTAGGGCTTGACCATTCACTGGGAGGGAATTGGGTTCCCCCCTCAGATTCTACAACTAGTAAGTGCCTACCCCAATCTTCTCAGCCACCTGGAAAAGTCCAAGCCACAGGTTTTGAAACTTAGAACATTTTCTTTGTCCCAGTTCAGGACTAAGTCTCCTACCTCAAAGTTCTTTTCTTTAGACTTATGCTTATCGAACAATATTTTCACTATTTTTTGGTGAGCTAGGAATTTTGACTTAGCCCTCTCTCTCTCTTTTTCCATCATGAGTAGATTATTGATTCTTTGTTGCATAGCCGATGAGGGTTCCTCGTTGGAATCTTGGGCCAATTGAAGAGATGGCAGATATAGCCTGTTTGGGAGGATGCATTCTTGCCCGTATACCAAAAAGTATGGGGAATTTACTATGGCTTCCTTAGGTGTGACCCTATCGACCCATAGAGAATTATAAAGTAGATTATGCCAGTTCCTCTATTTTTCTGTGACTGTCTTCTTCAATATCCTTACCAAGTTTTTATTAGTTGATTCTGCCACACCGTTTCCATGAAGGTAATAATTTGCAGAGTACTTGATTGTGATCCCTTTGTCCAGATCAAACTCTGTCAATAGGGTAGAAGAGAAGTAAGCTGCATTATCAAAGACCAAAACAGAGGGGGTACCAAACGTTGTGATCAACTGTTATTCTATAAATTGGATTACTGCCTTCTTGTTTACATGAGTCAGAGGAACAACCTCTACCCATTTTTTGAAATAGTCGGTGGCAGTAAGAATGTACTTGTGTAGTTTTGAGGAGCTAGGTGTAATTTCTCCTATAATATCCAACCCCCACTGCTTGAAATGCCTAGAGACGGTCATGGGTTGGAGCGAGACTGCTGCCCTTTTCTCCTTTCTGGTGCTTATTTGACAAGTCTTACATTTTCTAGCATAGGTGTGAGCGTCTTTGAACAAGGTGGGCCAGTAATAGCCGACTCTCAGAATCTTATGAGCGTTGGTGTTTCCTGCAAAATGTCCTCCGGTGAGGCTATCATGAAGTTATTTTAGCACTTTGTCTGCATATTCACGCTTGAGACATATTAATAGTACCCCATCATAATTGATCCGGAAGAGCACCGAATTTATAAGATGATATTGCACAGATTTTAATCTCAGGGCCCTCCTTTCTATGAGATTGAGGTTTTTGGGACAAGCCCTTTGATGTAGAAGATAAGTTAAGTCCTTATACCAAGAATCTTGTCCTGGGGGGATGTATGTTACTTCATCACACCATAGTGCCATCTCGTTCTCCCATCTGATATCTTTGTTTACTTGATATTGGGCCTCGACTGCGAGCTTACACAACCCTTTCCCTTTTACTAGTTTTGCAGGCTTTATTTCTAGGTCAAATTCTTGGACTACCACCATCCAGTTTCCTCTTCTTTCCCCCATTTCTTGTTGGGTAAAAAAGGATTGGATGGCAGGGTGAGGCACAATTAATTTAGTGTGATTCTTGAGGAGGTAAGATCGAAAATGTTTTACTGCCTTATAAACCGCGTAGGCTTGCCTGTCGACTGCAAGATAATTGAGCTTAGCCCATTGAAGATTAGTACTCATAAATGACACTGGGGATTTGGTGTTGTCATTATCCTTCTGAGTCAATACTGCGGCTAGCGATTGATCAGAGGTGAAACTATAAAGGAAAAAAATCCCTATTGAAATTGAGACTTCGCAGCACCAGGGCTTGGGAAATGACAACTTTGATATTGTCGAAGGTGTCTTTTCGTTCATCATCCCACTTAAATTCAACATCTTTATGAATCATATTTTGTAAGGGTTTGACGATTTCCGTGAATTCGGGAGTGAACTTCCTCACAAAATTGATTTGCTCGAAAAAGGACTGCATATATTTCTTATTATGGGGTAAGGGAAGTTGAGCGATGGATTTAGTCCTTTCGGGGTCTATGCGAATCCCTGCTTGAGATATAATGTGACCTAACAATTTACCTTCCTTGACACCAAAGATAGTTTTCTTAGGATTTAAGGATATACCATATTTCCTACATCTCTCGAAAATCTGAGTTAAGTGTTGGATATGTTCTTCTTTGTTCTTCGAATACACTGTTACATCATCCAGATACACAACCACACACCTATTGATCAGTCCCTAAAAATCCATGTCCATGGCTCTTTGGAAGGTTTCTCCTATGTTAATTAACCCGAAAGGCATGCGCTTATAAGTGAAGGTTCCCCATTTGGTTCAGAAAGTGGTTTTTAAATGATCTTCCTCTGAAACAAGGACCTGGTTGTAACCTGAGAAACCGTCCAGGAGAGAGAATATCTCTGAGCCAGACACAGTTTGCAGGAGTTGTTCCATAGGCGGGACTAGGTAATTGTCCTTTTCTGAAGCCCTGTTGAGGTTTTTAAAATCCACGCACAGGCAAATTTCTATTGACTTCTTCCTCACCGGGACAAGGTTAGCCACCCAAGTATAATGCCTAAATTGAAAAATGATCTTGGCATCTAAAATCTTATTTAACTCCTGATACATAAGAGGCTGTAGGAATGGGTGATAATTTCAGAGCTTCTGTTGAAAAGGTTTTAATTCCGGTTTTAAAGGGATGGTGTGTTGAATGATGCGGGTATCGTACGTTTTCAAATCCTTATAGGACCACACGAAGACATCCTGGTATTGTCTGAATAATTTGAGGTAATCTTTCCTCTCTTCCCTAGACATAGTCTCTCCCAGATTCACATTCTTTGGACTCTCCGGGGTCCCAAGATTCACAGTTTCATGGAGGGGGAAGGAACTACCGGTCTTTGTGTTTTTGGGTCCCTTAAAATGATCCCTAAGATCAAAAAGATTTTCTAGATTAGCTATCCCTTTTGGGATCGTGTGACCCTTTGATTTATCCATAGGTAATCTCGTAAGAGGATCAGTTTCTGTGGACAACTCTTGGAATTCTTCATCGTCAATAACACAGTCTTTGAATTTTTCTTAGTTAGTCAATAAGTTTATGATTTGTTCATCTCCTTCGAAGACTTTCCAATTGGAAATGTTATTTGGTACCGCTGTTTTGTAGAGCATTTCCAAAATGAATCAGGAGGCTTCATAATCTTCTAAAGGCGACATACTGGAAGCGACAGTAGCCAAGGAGTCAGCCATAATATTCTTTGTCCTGGGGACGACAGTGATATTAAAATCTTCAAAGTGTTCTATTAAACTATGCACCTCCCGCTGATAGTTCTTTAGATGAAATTATTTCAATGTATAGTATTTCTTATTTGCCTAACAATAATTCCAGAGTCCCCAAAAACTTTCAATCGTTTGATATCTAAATCTATGGCTTTCTTTAACCCTTGTACCAGAGCTTCATATTCGCCAGTATTGTTGGTATGCTCGAATTCGAGTCTACAAGACAAAAAATAATGTTTACCAATAGGATTGATGAGGAGGCATCCTGCTCTATACCCTTCTTGAGATTTAGATCCATCAAAATAGAGGGTCCAAATTTGTGAGCGAGGATCGCTACTTTCATTTCCCTTATTATTATCTTGTTCCTTGACCTCTCGTTTTGCAAGTTCTAGTGCTGAGTTTTGGTAGAAGAAAGTGTCTCCTATCGGTGTTGGTGATTTGTCTTGAAATATCAATTCAGATTTTTTAGTAAAAGGAACATCAGATAAGCGGGGAGTGAAGTTTCTAAAGTAGGAGTCACAAGAATAATTTCTCAGTATGGGGAAATCCGTGGACGAGGGTTCGTTGGGTGTTTCTAGATCAATGACCATATGTTTCAGATATCTCTCCTTGTCGATTCTGATCATGTTCTTGTGTCCCTTCAGTGGCAGCCAAAGGTGCACCCACTTGGTACTGAAATAACCATTTAGCTTTTCAAACCAATCTTGGCTCATTAATAGCCCATATGCCTCTGGTATATCTACTACAATAATGTCAATCACTTGCAAAAACGTGGGGTGTGTCAATATCCTGATCATCACGTCCTTGAGTTCTCCTATGACTTTGACCTGGGTCCTATCCAGTTGTATGACATGTTTATCAGTCTTGAGAGGAACTACATTCAATTTCATGCAGACAGACAAGGGCATGACATTGGAGGATGCTCTAGAATCTACTAAACAGTTGTGGATGTTCCTATTGAAGATTTCAAACGCCAGGAGGGATGGGGGAACAAAAGGTTTTTCTTTTCGGTCCGCTGAATAGGCATTGATAGTTGGTTTTCCCATTGTGTCAGTGGATGATAGATTTCTTTCTGGGCCGCTCACCACTGCCCTTTTTGGTTCTGGACTCAGAGCTTGTAGCAGAAAGTCCTTTTGCTGGGGAATCCTACATATTTCCATGACAGATATATTAGCCCTTAACTTCTTCAAGTCTTTGACCATATTGTAATCTAATTTGGGCAATTCTTGGGTAGGAATGCTTATAGGTTTCTTACCAAGAGAGAAAGATGTCTTCGGGTGATCGGGAGTTGCCTTACTCTCTGAGAACTGGGTGGCGTTGGTATCTTTTGATCTGGGTAGACCTTTACTGCGCATCTGTATCACTGAAACTTCTGCGGGTCGCTCTTGGGGCTCAAACAGGTTGTCAGAAGGCATGATCAGGTCGGGATCCCATATCAACATGGATGTATCTCGCATTGGATCCACTTCTTACTGGTCAAAAATATTCAAGACTGAACTACTTGGCTGTTCAGTTAGGGCGAGTTTGTCTAGAAACCGATTGCCATCAAATTCATGGCGTTTACACATTGAGGGAATTCTCTTTCAAAGTGTTTTTCCTGATGATAAGTGCAAAAAGAATCAAACACAACATTCCCTNGAACTACTTGGCTGTTCAGTTAGGGCGAGTTTGTCTAGAAACCGATTGCCATCAAATTCATGGCGTTTACACATTGAGGGAATTCTCTTTCAAAGTGTTTTTCCTGATGATAAGTGCAAAAAGAATCAAACACAACATTCCCTAGATTAATATTTAAGTTGGCTGGGGGGGGGGGTTCAATTGCTTTGAAAGGAGGATTTGTTTTAAAGAAAGGCTTATAGGGCCTTTGGCCTTGGTTTCCCTCCCCTGTACTTCTCTTCATGTCTATGATTTCATTTTATAATTTTTTAACCATGCATTGTAAATCTTCTATATCTCCATTTCCCTTTTCTTGAGATTGTTCAACCTGTTTTCCTGGTGGTTTAGTTAAAAGGAGTCCCCTCCTGGTAGGGGGCTGGGTTTCTTTATTTACCAGAGAGGCCTAGCCTTCTTTACATCCTTTCATCTAGAATTATACCATTTTGGCCTCTTCAAAATTTTCCACCAGGGTTTGCTTAGCGACTCTTTTTACAAACATAGAAATAGAAGTCGGGAGCGCGTTGGCGTAAACCTTGATTTGTAACTCTTGAGTTGTTTTTTCCACAGGATGGAATTTATTTAAGATGGTCGTGAAACTCTGGTTGAAATCTTTGACCCTCTCTTTCAAATTCATGGTGGTTGTGAATAACTTGTCCATAAGGGATCCCGTAGTGGTTTCTTCTGCAAACTTGTCTAGAAAGTCTTTCTGGAACTTGGTCTAGCTGGTTATCAATCCTACTCACAAGTTGAAATACCACGTGGAAGATGAATTTTCAAACATGTAGGGGAAAATTCTATAGACTACGTCTTCATATTGAACGTTCATAAGTCTGATCGCGAGTATGAAATTCTTGATGTGATCTTCAGGTAATCTTGAAGTTTCAGGGTCGTACTTAGGAAGTAGTTTGTCCGGATGCCAGGGAAGATTATGTACTCGTCCAGGGATGACCACGACGTCTCCGACCAACCAGGGCTGATTGTTCTAAAGCAGGATTTCCCTTTCTTCTTCATGGTTATTATTATCCTCTATATCTTCAAAGCATGAGTTGAACTCTTCTTCTTCCGAAAAGTTGCTTGGCTCAGAGACTTCGACGACTGGCGTTTCGGGTATCAGATCAAGAGGTTCTTTGATTTCAGTGATCAAAAAATCTATTAAGTCTTCTATGGAGTTCATGAAAAATTCATCGGGAGTGCAGACCACTAGTCTTATTTTTTGTTTTCTTCGAGGGAGGATGGGAGCTAAGGAAAACACACCTATCTGTCGGGCATAGGCTCTAGTGATTCTCATGAATTGATTCACTTCCTTGTGAGGAAGGGCGTAATGTATTTCAGGGTGAAAAGGTTCTTCCTCGGGCTGGGGTGAGTTATCCTTTTCGGGAATAATCAACGTGTGTGGGATATCTTGTGACAGACTAGCCATGCATGTGGGCTGTTACTAATCTGTAGGTTGTTTGAAATGATAGATAAAATATATATTCAACCATTCATTCTCAAGCCCTCCTTCTAGCACCAATTCTGTTGATGGGACCTAAATCCCTTGACTCAACAGTAGGAACCAAACCCACCACCGAGGCCCAATTAGACTCTACAACATTTAGAATGGAATGGTTCTCCAAATCTTGCGGTCCGGCCGATTTATCGATGGGCTTTGTGTTTCTTTGCAAAGGCTCTTCCTTTAGTTAGAACTATTTTATTTTGTATTTTTCTCTTGGTTGGGGATGATTTGAGAGATTAAAGCCAACATAAATCAACTTGACAATCAACAGGATTAAGTTTTAACTACCAAGAATAGGTTAAGCTTGGGATAACCCACTGCTCAACATGTAGACAGTTACTCTATACCACATGCCTAGTACTAATAAATTAACCATGTGAGCATCTAATTACTGTCTAAGAAACTAACTATCATAAAGAAAGCACATATGTAATTAGATAATGGCAAGCAAAATAATTCATCTACCATGACCATGCATTACATCATAACACAACGATTTATCTTCATCATCAAAGCAAAGAACATAAAAACATTGCACAAGATAAATTGACAACAAAATTAATTGCTCTTACTCATTACTGAATCATTCATGAAACACCAGATAGGAAGTAGTTATTTTCCAAGTCCAATCACATGCATATGATGAAAATAGTTTGTCTTTGGTCCAGAAGGACTTCTTAATTCATAGCAGTCTCAAAATAATTCTTAACAACCAAAACGAAAGAGTTATTACAACAACCATCAACCCTTGACTAATTGGCTGGTGTATTTATTTATATTATAGAGTTTTAATCGAAACTAACGGCTAATTGTAGTTCAAACAAAATAGAAATTGCCACGTGGCGTTATCTTCTAACAACTTATTTAATAGTTGTCTTGAGATACTTCTTGGAGAGGATGACTTCTCTCGTATTCAGTCCAATTGACAAACAAGTTTTCAAAAGTTTGAGCTCATGGAAATCTATGTTGTTCCATCGGGGCCACGTATATTCCCTTGATGTCTACTGCATGCACCCGATACTTTACTAAACTAAAGTTTAGTTGTTGTAGCATGGTTCAGGCTCTGATCGGATGTTCAACGAATTGTCGTACTTTCCTTGGCTTCACATATACTATTTTCACGAACTATTCGGTCCATAGTGCATCTTGTTCAACATGCATCTTGATCAGGTTGTTCAAGTCAATGAAATTATTGGGGGTGCCGAACTCGGGGAGCCCATAATCCTCCATTTCTCCAGTGATCTAGCTTCGGTGTTTTTGTTGAGTTCTTCGGTGAGGCCACGGGGCGAGCTCTGTTCGAAAGTCAGGAAAATTTTCCCGCACTTAAGGTAGAGGTAGTTTAGCGATTAAGAAAACTATGATAAGACATAAACAAACTGAATAAACCAATGTGTACATGTGTAGCTCGCTAGTCTTAATCGTTTTAGTACTTACATGATCCCAGTCGCTCCTTTGAATG
>ML862474.1:12245-23522 GCA_009831015.1 Picea engelmannii
TTGTTTTCATGACATTATGTATTATCTTGTGCTTGGGTTGATAAACTAAGATTTTAAAAGTAAACATTTAAGGGTTTATTTTATGATTTTGTTTACAGTAATGATGATTTATTTTACCACTTTAAAAAAATGTGTCATTTTAATACCCCGATTTTAAAATGGGTGCTACTGCTAGAAGTACTTTTCAATTTGATGGCTGATTTTGAGGTTTTGGTTTTAATGGTACCAACTACTAAAAATGCTTTTTCAAAATATCTCAAAATATCTCTAATTTTAACGTTTAAAAAAAAATTGCTTTATGTAACATTGATTTTTATTTAGGTGTTGATTTTAAGGTTTTTTTGAGCTACTGTATGAGTTTTGAGGGCCATGCTTGAAAAATGTTATAATTTTGACCCTGTTTGAAAAAATGGTGTTACCGATGGCACCACTTTTCGATTTGGGGGTTGATTTTCATGTTTGTTTTGAAAAAATATGGGTTTTTTTTGTCAGAGTTCTCGTTTTGAGGTCACATTTCTCATTAAGTTGGTAACTGTGTTCACTCCCCCCCACAGTAAAAGCGCATAATGTTTTCCATGTTTCATTATTGAAGAAATATGTGCATGATTCTAATCATATACTTGATTGGTCTGTGATCTAAGTGGAACCAGAGGGAGACTTCCTACCAGAGCCACAATGCATACTAGACAGGAAAGACATCCCACTCAGGAATAGAACCATTGCCTAGGTCAAGGTGCAATGGAAACACTTTGGTCCACATGAATCTACATGGGAATTGGAGGATTCCATGAAACATGCATTACCCATTTTTTTTCATTGTTGTACATAAAAACCATAGTGGTAGGTAGAACATTGGGGGGTTGTCACTTTTAAGGGGGAGGGGATTGTAACACTCTTGTTTCCCCAGGATTGTAAATATTATTATTATTATGAACCAGACTATAGACAGATCTATCATGTGAATGTTGGACAGAAAATGAACCCTACTATATAAGGTAATGTATGTGGGTGTGTGTGTGTGTGTGTGTGTGTGTACATATATATTATTAAATAAAAGGAAATTGTGTCATGACTGTTGAAAGAGGGTTTTCGGTATAGATCATGATGTGTGAGACGAATGGTTAGGGGAACCATAAATGGTTGCGATGACCCTTGCCAAGCCGGTACTATGCTAGATATAAATTGCTCAAATCCAGAATAGTCTTGTGGCCCAGAAAATCTAAATACCAGTCAGGATGGTAGTTGGGATGTCTTCCTCAAGATTCAATGAGAATATGGGCAGAGTACCCATCTGGCAACTTCATGATATGACCCATGAAATCTTGTTGGGAAAGGAAAGAAAAGAAATTTAAAAACCATGGGCAGAGGGAAGAAGAAGAAGACATGAATGTGTCTAAGGACTAAACAAGAAGAGAGAGAGCACGAGGCTCTCTGGGTCTGAAGAGGACCAAGAAAATAATTTGTTTTGGGTTCAGGAGCAGTTGGACAATGTTTTCTAATTAAGATGATAAACGGATATGTAGTTATTGAGTAAGCAATCATAGTAGGCTCCCTTGCTTGGTGGATAGAAAATTGGACTATCAAATTCATGTGGGAAAAGGAGAGTAACATTTGCCCCTTGTTGTTGCTGAGCAAAAGCAGGACTTCTCTCATGTCATCATGATCTAGATAGGGAGGTCTAGTTGAGGAATACTCCAAGAGAAATTGTGCATGTGGTTGCATGGAAAAGGGCACCCCTTTTAGTAGTTGCCAACTAATTTCAAATTTCAAATAAGTGTGACTCTAAGTTTTATATTGTCTTGACTGTTTTGTTGCAATATGTATTTTCTTGAGTTAGATGCTAGCATAAATATTTTATCTTGTTGAATGGTAAAATCTATGGCCCTGCAGACCTAACGACCTTGAAATTTAAAATAAATCTTGAATATCATATCTTGTTAATGGTTTTTCTACTTACCATGTTTAGAAAACAAGAACTGTTAGTAACGATTCTTAAATGAATTTGGGGCATAAGACTTTGGCCTCTATGTGGGTTGGAAAATCCTCAAAGTGATTTCCCTAGGATCGAATTTGCAAATACAGAGTAGGGATGGACTCTACAGAATTGTTCTGAACATGTTAATCTCTCCAAATTTTATTTTTTTGTTATAGAACTTGATTTTTTTAAATGAAAGGCACTTCCTTCAAACTATTCTTTCAAGTGACCATAGGCTCAAGTCCACGGGATTAACCAAATCCCAGATAAGATTTAAGAGTGTATCTCTTGGGGGATCGTCTAAGTCCCACAAGACTAAGACCATGGAACCCTTAGATATGCTCAAAAGGAGCTAAGCCTTCCAGGCTTCGGGACTTCAGAGGTCTAGGACTTCGAGATGTTGGAACCTCACAACATTCAAATCATGTCGAAGGAAACCTGTCGAAACGGTGACTGGACGGTTTGACTAGCAACTGACGGTCTCTTATCCGTTATTGTGGGATACACCTTACCATTAAACACTTACCAACATTTGATCATGGGCATTCTCCTCACCGTTGACCATGATCACATATCAATGGTGTGATTCTCCTTATCCTCGTATGGATCCAATGGTGGGGATGCTACCTGAATTAGCTACTTGATCATATGGCTAGGGAGAGTTCATGATTGTACGACTTCACGACTCTTGCAATCCCCAACCTTTCAACCTCTCTGAAGTATTACCGACTGAAGTGGTCATGAGGTAGTGACTACCGTTTTCTATCAGTTGATACCCCCATTTATTATATCCTTCCACTGCTCTCGATCGAGTAGTCGAGAAATATCATGAAGGATATTAGATCGACAGTCTGTGGAATTATAGTGTCTCAACCTTCAGGATTTTGGGAGTTTGCAGCAGAGCATAACCTGGGCTATGGCGTGAATGTCAAAGATTACTTATTTAACAGGATTAAAGAAATCACGTGATTAACCTTAAATTTATTTTCATAAGTGCGCACGTGGGACCCTCTTCAAGAGTCTGGAAATTTGGAATTTTGGGACTTCGAGGCCCCAAAATATTCGAGGATATAGGAGGGTGTGGTAAATGTCAAAGCATCGAATTTCCCTTGTTTTAGTGTCCAACTTTGATTGGACAGGACCCTGCACACTATTGTGATGTGGTGTGCCTGGATAGTTCCACGTGGCATCGTGGGATTGGTCATGAGTTAGGTGTGAGACCCCACCCCCCTTGCTAAGTCTAAATCATGTGTTAAGGGTAGCTAAATCTCAACCGCCAGATGTAAGGGTGGATAGAACTCCACCATAGATCCTGGAGTGAAAAGATACTTTGGGACTTAGGGTCTCCTGGGAAGTTTTTAAACCTATTGTCAAAGGGTTGAAGCCTCAATATCCACGAAGACCTGGGGATATATTCCCTATAACCCCTCCTTTCGCGGCCACATCATTAATAGAGGATGATGATCAAGGTCACGATAGTGCCAGGTCAGATGGTACGAGGGAAGTAAATCCACGTGGATTTCATGTGACGAAATGGGTGGCCATTGGCCAATGACATCCTGAAAACTTCGGAAAGACATACCTTTCAAACTAGAACTCGATTTCGCAAGAGGTTATGGTCGTTGGAAATATCTCAGTGAGCATTAGGTGATGGTGTCCTCATCCAAGGAATTCAGGGATTTGTAGGAAAATGGAAAATTTATACCCCATCCCTTAAAAATAGTCTTAGGGGGTCGGGTGTGTGGAAAATTCCAGATGTTAGATTTAATATCTACAATCAAATTCAACGAAATTTGTTTTTGAACTCCAAATTTATTTCCCTATGTGCTCAAATTTGTGGCATACTTCAACAACTTGATTCTCAACAGATCTAATACATGGTTTTGAGTAAGGATAAACCAACCTCTAACTCCATATTAGGGATTTATTCACTGCAACTCCATTAGATCACTATTATCACATTAATAATAGTAATGCATGCACTAATCTATCTAAAATGGCCCTCAAGAGATGCTCCAAAATATCTACACTTAGAGCCCAAGATTACCCCTCACATGTATTTGGTGACATGGATGGTGAACATATTGATGCTTGGATTCAAAGTCTATCCATGTATTTTAACTCTTATACTAGGATGAAGGACACCAATAAACTAGAATATGATATGTTGCATCTAGATGGGATAGTCTTAGAGTGGTGGAATTTTTTTTGTTATTATTGCACCCTCTACATGGAGTTGGGGGAGGCACCTTCAAATAAGAAGTTTGCAACACCCTAGATGCATTTTTGTGAGGCATTGCAACAAAATGTTTGCCTACCAAGGTATTATGATTCCTTATGGTAATGCTAGCTTCATCTTCACCAATTCTTTGGTCAGTGGGTTCAAGCTTATATTACTCAATTCACTAAAATTCAGGTACAATTATCTATCACATATCCAAAACTTGTTTCCTATATAAACTTTATTACTATTTTGTTTCATTTTTTACACATCGAAGTTGAAATGTTTGACTATGATTGATCTGAATTTATGAGCAGAACAAAATGAATAACATATTGAATACAATAACACGGAGATAACAACAGATATCTAGTGAACAATAACTTCTATTGAATAAATGAAATAGGATGATGTTATAGCAATATTTTCCTCACCCTATGCAAATTTTCTCAGACGACCTTTTTCCATTTCCCTATGCAGACTTGAAGTCCCTTTTTGCAGTGTCTAGAGCTAAAAACAGTGTTTTTCCACATATATGCACCCTAATCATTATACATCATCTGTATATGCAGGTTGCACCATTACAGCCCGCATACATCGGGTTTTGTTCCCAAAATTAAAAAATGGTGTCGGATTTTCATGTCACGTCACGCGATCCATGATCATTGAAATTATATATACTAGAAACTTTCTGAATCATCCCTTCAGTTCCATTTGAAGGCTATAAATGGGCCATATCCAAGCTGTGGAAAAGAGGAGAAGAATTCAACTTTGAGAGAAAATTTACTCTGTAGAAATTATTCACTTCATATTGAGTCTGCATCCCTTTATCCTTTTAAGTTTGAACACATTGTTCAACCCCCAAGCTCTTCCCTACTTGATTGAGAACCTCATTGTATCTCTTATATGAAATTGTCTTTTGTGGAGGATTGAAGTGGTGGAGGCCCATATGGAAGGGACTTAGTTTCTTAGTTCTAAACCGCGCTGACATGGAAGTTTGTAATTCATACACTTTTGTTGATTACATTTTAATAGAAATACTATTTTCTTGTCCAATTAATGTCTTGAAAATATTTGAATTGTTATTTCATGGGCATATTTGTTATGAATATTAATTGATTATGCTATTGAATGTGCTAAAGTTATATATTATCACCATATGCTTGTGTTTCTTGGTTTTTGAGGACAAGTTGCAGGTGTATTGCTTTGAGTCAAGTGCTCAATAGTGGACTTCATCGAATGTCTGGACGAGGTAGGCACTTTATCTTGTCTTGTTAGCATATTTGTTTATATAGCATACTTGAGCTTAGAGTTGATTTATGAAGTTATTTCCCTCTGTTGTGGTTTACCCCATGCCATAGAGAGATTTTCCTCGTAACAGAATTGGCAACCATACTAGGGATAGAATATTATTTCCGAGGTTTGGAGTGTTTTTCTCCTTTGATTACTCTCATTTATATTGATTTTCTTGTCATCTGATGGCTTGAAAACCTCTGTTCATTTTGAGTCTAAGTTTCTTAGCTTTATCCTTCACCTGGTTGTGTTTCAATGCATATACACGGGTTTTTCCCTAACAGTCGCATACATAGGTGTGTTGTCCTTCTGCAAGAAGCATATATATGTGGTTTTCTCCTGAACAGTCGCATACATCATTCTTCTATGCTTGGTTGTTGAGATTTATGTTTGATGGGTAAGTTTTGATGTTGATGAGTCTTCTTAGGTCTTTTTTATGACTATTAAGTGCATGCAGAGTGATAGGAAACCTTTCTTTTGTTGAATTTTCAAGCGGTTCCTTTCTCATCATCTTTTTCATTGATTGTCCTTGCATCTTGGGCTGGGTGTTTTCTTCTTGATATCCTACTTGGTTTGTCTCTAATTGCATTCAGTAGAATCTTTATATCAAGTTTTTGTTCAGTCCTTGCATTTTCATTCTTTTATATTGAAAATACAAAAATATTAAACATTTTGAATTGTTGGAATTTAATCTTTTGGGTTCTTATCATTGATCATAGTACATGTACATAAATATTGCATCTTATTTTGAATTGCAGAATTAGATTGAAAGTTGCATTTTGAAAATCTTATCATTTTTTGGGAATTGAAGTTAGGACTTTTCATTTTATTCATATTCACTTATTTTTCTTGTTGAGTCATAACATCATCAGTTTCACTACCGCACCTTTTTGAGTAAGCAAGGCCACTAAAAGAAACGTTGATAATTTAAAATTGATTAGAAATGATTTTATTTTCTAGGGTGAACAAACTAGCTTAGGATTTAGAGCCTTGGAATAGGATTTTGTGAGTAAACTTCTCCAAGGTTATTAAATCAACATATGTGTCTGACTAAGGGAGTGGTGAAATCCATTGTATAATTGTTGACATTGGGAGGCTTCATTGACACCAGAGTTAAGCATGAGGTCATGTGAATTTGGTTGAGGGGATATCCCCCCAATACCTTCTTAGTGTTAGATATATTTCTAGGGATCTATTCGTATATGGGGATCTTGCTAGTACATTTACCTCTATGAGAGGTGGTGATTTCGAGTTTTCGGGCTTTGTTATCCTGCCCATACGGTGGACCTGACTTATGAATGTTCATTTGCACATCGTTTATATCGTGGTTTCTTAGTTGCTTGACATGGGTACCACATAGGTTACTTGCAGGGGTTATTCTGCAAGTACCCTGGGTCAGATAAGGATCGAACAACACACAACCTTTATGGAGGATTACCTCTCTGGGAGGATTTGACCGACTATTTGTTAAGCCCAGAAGGGCCCTTATAATTGATTATGATACCTCCGATCTTTTGCAGGGAATCTTAGGCCCCTCTTGGGTGAGGCATACCTACTTTAGGGATGGAGGCCCCTTTCAACCACTTTATCTTGTTTGTGTGCATATTGGCCTTTTGTTTATTTTGGTGTGCTCTTTGATCATTAGTTGACCTTAGGATTTTGTATTGCACTGTGATTTTTCATTATCATGGATAGTGGAGTCCCTTTGACTCTCTCATTTAGCACTACCTCCCCAATGACATTCGCTCATTTTAAGGGGATGAATCCGTCCATGTTTCATAATGGCATACAGAATCATGATACTCAGTCAATACCTTGGGTCTATAATCATCTTCCTCTTGATATGTGAAACATGATTTCACCCTTTCCATCCTCTCCCTCACTTGCTTATATGAATCCTAGTTTTGGATCTGGGGCATTATGACTCCTTTTTATACATATTCATTTGATGGGAGCCATATCCCTCAACCGACTCTCACAGTGGGAGGTTGGAATCTCCCTTCTTGTGGATCCAATCCTAGCTTCATTGTTCCTGGATCAAGTGCTCAAATGGGTGGTTATTCTACTTATCACACCCCATCCATATATCCTTTGTCTACTATGCCAGTTCCTATGAACACTTTTCCCATGACGAACCTCCATCTATCCTCCAATATTTCATATGGAGGGAGTCAATTTTATGGTACGGGCTACCGCCTTCATGGAGTCCCTTCGTCTAGGGGAAATATATATCCTCACCTGAGTAATCCATGTCACACCTTTTTCTCTTTGAAAACATATTATTTGGTGATGATGCCTTTACAAACCTCTATGGATAAATTGGGAGGAGGATACTAGATTTCCAGTTAGAGACTGAGTGTAGACCAGAATCCTTCCTGGCCTGCAATTTCTCAAAACGAGTATTTCTCGAGACCTTGGTCTCAAATGCTGCAACCGACCGTCGTCGCCAGTCCATTTGTTGCAATTCATGTTGGGGGAACAACTCTAGTCTCCATGAGTCATATTGACATCACATCTCCAACCCTGGTCAACCATGTTGCAGAGTCATCACCAACCTCTGTACATCATGTGGGGGGTGAACAACTAGCCTCTGCCAGTCACGCTGAGAACATGTCACTAGACATTGTGAGTGATGTTGGGGGGATTCAAATGATTGATAAGCCTCGATGTATAGGACGTAAGCCCACATTTATTTGTATACTTTGCAAAGTAGGTCATTTAACTCACTTGTGTCCTACTACTGTTGTAGTAGAAGAAGTGTAGTCCTTGTCTGATAACCCTTCGGGTTCGGATTCGTATTTGGTTTCCCAACATTCTATTTCTCCTTTGATTAACACAACAGTCATGTCGATGAAATCGTCACCCGACACCACTCATGTTTTGAGGAGCGAGGCATCTTTTGACCATGTCATTAACATTTCTAGTCCTGTACCTTCTGAACAAGGGTGAGTTTTACTCTCCCCGAGTACTCTCCCTCCATGTCTTAGAGAGGTTCCCTTTTACTAGGATGGTCTTGTGAGGTATCAAATTCCTTCTCCTATGCCCTTTCAAATAAGATGTGTTCTCTGATATATCAATGAGAAGGTAACCTTTGCGAGTATTTTATACGCCTCTACTTGGAAAGCTATGGGTTTTCCCAAGCTCCTGTCAGCTATTCGTAAATTTTTTACCTTTCACAGAAGTCTTGCATGGGAGCCCTGGCCTCCCCCATGACACACCACTTAGAAAACTCCCAACGAGTCTGATTTAATCTTTTTTCCGACTCTCTCAAAAAGTGAAAATATTTTCAGGTGAACTTGTCTCTTTCACACTCATAAATTGGATTTGAATGGACGCCTATTTGGTGTAAGTTTACCCCTTTTTCAAACCAAGTAGACTAAATTTACGAAAAAGGACATTTTTTGGCATTAAGTTTTAATTGCATCTCATTCTCTCGCTTGCAGTATTGAGCATATTGTCGATTCTCGATTTTTCATTATAAGCCTATCAACTCAACAATTTGCATCATCATCCAAGCAGAGCCTTGTTTATATCCTTTGCAGCTTGACACCCTATACCCAAGAGGAAACATTCCCCGGAGTGTCCATCTCCTGCATGCACCTCCTTCCATTGAGCATAGGTATGTTCCACTGCTAGAACTAGTTGCTTACTTGTGACATGTGTTTCCTCCGTTGTATCATATAATTCATTTGACTATGAAAAAACAAAAAATGATGGGTGGGAAAATAATATTATCTTATATTGGCAACAGTTGTGTCGCCTTTGAAAAGAGCACAAACTTTTGAGTCCACGTATCATCAAAATTTTGGGTTTAGCATGACCTTAGGAAGTTGAGCTTGTTACTTAGAGTTTACTCTTCCAGTCCCTATGGATAGTTTGATTGATTCCTCCTGCATCACAAACTTTCATCATTGAGTCTATGCTACCAGAGTCTTCCATATGTCTCATGCTCTTGTTCAAAGGATGTCTATCAGCCTGTGTCGGCCATTCCTTAGAACTCTTGACTTTGCATGTCGGCCATACCCTCAATGTGTCTCAAAGTTACATGAATTTGTAGTCCTATCATGCACCCTAGTCCTACTTTCATCATTGGTAGGTAACCTTGAACCCAATAGTTGACATTTCATCATTGGTCATTGATTGGGGGGTTTCCCTTGTGTTCGATGACAAGAAATCTATTCACACATTGGAATTCGTGTAGTGTCTTGGATGTCGTTAGCCTTATTGGTGGTTTCCTCTCCTTTATCAACAGGTTTCCTTATTGGCTTCTATTAAGAGGGTATTTTTCATGTACTGCTTGCATCTGGCGCACGCGAAATACTCACAGGGTCATTGGTTCGTGAACATGTTCTTCATTTGATTTCCTCCAAATCATCAAGCTCCTTATTTTTACCTCGTTTTGAATGATGAGAGATGCCTCAATTATCTTCTTTTAGCAAGTCTCCTTCCATCGACTTCATCCCATCTATTCTAGAAACAAGACCTAGAGTCCTATGAGTACCTAAAGGCTTGCAGTTATTAGTGGAAAGTTCTCCTGCCATCGACAATTGGGAATGCATCAATGTCTCATGATCGATGGATTATTCAAGTGTTTAACCTCGACAGCTTTATTCACACTTGTAAGAATGTACTCAGTGCCTTGATACCTACTTTCATTATCGGTAGGTTGCCTCACGTTTGATAACGATATACCTTAATGACCGGTAATCAAACAAAGTCTCATTGTGTTCGATCTCAACACCTTTTTCACATGATGTAGAATTGCACCTTTGGTGGATCGTGTAGAAGACTTGAAGACATCAGTTCATAGTCGCATCTTCCCTAAGTTGTTGCTATATTTCATTGGACCAGTACTTATGTGACTTCAGTGATCATGGGAGATCAGATTGTACTCCATTGTATACAGATATCTTCATATTGATTTTGAGACTGGTTTTACTGGGACTTGTTCATGACTATGAAATCCTTTGGCATGTAGCCACCTTTGTATTTCATATTCATGGTCATGAACATTTGCTTGGTATATTTTCACATGGATCTACAGTGTAATTCAAATTGGTAGTCATGTGCACAAAGTCAGTGTAGATTGTAATATTCTCATGAGAAACTAGTCCATCCAGTTGGGTCCCCATTACTCCACTTGTAGGTATTATAATGTATTTCGGCCATCATAGATACTCCTATGACCTCATAGATTAGGGGGCATCTTTTATAGAAATATTTGCCTCACCCTGTGCAAATTTTCTCAAAAGGCCTTTTTCCATTTCCCTATGCAGACTTGAAGTCCCTTTTTAAAGTTACTAGAGATAAAAATAGTATTTTTACACATATACGTGCCCTAACTATTATATAGCATGCATATACGTAGGTTTTACCATTACAACCCGCGTACATCGGGTTTTGTGCCCAAAATTAAAAAATGGTGTCAGGTTTCCATGTCACATCACGAGATCCATGATCCTTGACCTTCCATATACTGGAAATGTTCTTACTCAGCTCTTCAGTTCCATTTGAAGGCTATAAATGGGTCATATCCAAGCTGTGGAAAAGAGGAGAAGAATTCAACTTTGAGAGAAAAGTTACTCTGGAGAAATTATTCACTTCATATTGAGTCTGCATCCCTTTATCCTTTTAAGTCTGAACACATTGTTCAACCACCAAGCTCTTCCCTACTTTATTGAGAACCTCATTGTCTCTCTTATATGAGCTTGCCTTTGGTGGAGGATTGAAGTGGTGGAGGCCCAGCTGGAAGAGACTTAGTTTCTCGGTTATGAACCATGCCGACACG
>ML862475.1:0-15734 GCA_009831015.1 Picea engelmannii
GCTCACACCTCCAAGGTTGCAGGAAATGTTTCTTTTGGGAAGATAGTTTCCAACTTACATAGGTATGTGTATTAGCCTAGAATGCAAGAAGATGTAGCACATTATATTAAAGGATGTATACTTTGTTTTACTATCAAGCCCAATAATAATAATTAATGTCTATACCATCCCTTAAATGTACCCACTTGACCTTGGGAAAGCATTTCCATGGATTTTGTTGGAGGCTTACCAACAACCAAGAAGGAACATGACTATATATTTGTGGTAGTTGACAAGTTCAAAAAGATGTGCATTATCATTCCTTGTAAAAATACCATAAAAGAACAAGAAACAAGAAACATGTTCTTTAAATAGGACTGGGAACACTTTGGGATACCTAGGAGCATCATCTCAGATAGGGATACTACATTTATCAATACATTTTAGACTACAATTTGGGAGAAGATGGGAACTAAGTTGAAGAGATCTACAAAATTCCAACCATAGAAATATGGGAAGATATAATTAGTCAAGAAGACTTTGGTGCAACTTTTGAGGGGTTACAATAAGAAGCATCTGAAAATATGATTTACATACAACACCCTTATAATAGAGCATTCTACGCTTCTACTGGTAAGTCACCTTTTGAATTTTTCTTTGGATATTTACCACGTTCATCCTTGGATGTTGTATATGGAAAACAAAGAGGACTGAGGGAGGACCTCATAGGAGATGCATTGAGAGTAGAAAAAATTATTGAGAAGATTAGTAAAATCCATTTGCAGGGACACTAGATGTTGAAGAAGTCACTGAAAAAATACAAGGATAGACATGATCAACACAGAACCAAGAATTCATTCAAAGTTGGAGACAAAGTTTGGTTACAGTTGAATGGGGAAATAGTACAAGGTCTCGGTAAGAACATAAATTCTCTATGGTATGGACCTTTTGATATATTAGATACGGTGGGAAATAACACCTACAAACTCAACCTACCCCCATTTATGTACATTTACTTAGTAGTGAATGTGGAGAATATCAAACTCTACAATCCTTCCATGTTGGATCATGAGGAGGAGAAAGTCCTACCTTCCATAGAGAACTTAGCACCAAATTCTCAGGTAGAGTTGGTGTTATAGAAAATTTTGCCTCACCCCATGAAACTTTATTGGTTGCCCTTTCCATTTCCATATGCATACTTGAATTCCTCTATTGTGCCTTCAAGAGCCAAAAAATCATATTTTTCCACATATACGTGCCCTACTAGTTAGAAAACATGCGTATATGCAGGTTGCTCCATTAGATCTCGCGTACATCGGGTTTGGTGCTTAAAATTAATAATTGTGTCGGGTTTCCATGTCACATCATGAGATCCATGATCCTTGACCTTCCATATACTGGAAACATTCTGAATTGGTCCTTCAGTTCCATTTTAAGGCTATAAATTGGGCCATGTCCAAGCCATGGAAGAGGAGAGAATTCAACTTTTGAGAGAAAAGACACTCTGGATAAATTTCACTTCACATTGAGTCTGCATCCCTTTATCCTTGAATGTATGAACACATTGTTCAACCCCCAAGATCTTCCTTCTTTGATGGAGAACCTTATTGTCTCCTTTATATAAGCTTTCCTTTTCTAGAGGCCCAATTGGAGGTACTTAGTTTCTCAGTTCCGATGTGTGTTGTTACAGAAGTTTGTCACTTATACACTTATGTTGATCATTTTTAATAGAAATATTGTTTTCTTGTCTAATTGATATCTTGAAAATATTTCAATTATTATTCCATGGGCGTATTTTTCATGAATATTAACAGATTATGATATTTTATATGCTAACATTATATATTATCACAATATTCTTACGTATATTAGTTTTTGAGGGCAAGTTGCGGGTGTAAATATTTGAGTTGCATGCTCAACGGTGGTCTTCATTGAATGTCTAGACGAGGTAGGCTATTGATATTGTCCTGTTATCATTTCATTTATATAGCATACTTGGGATTAGAGTTGATTTATGTGTGTCATTCCATATGTTGTGGTTTACCCCATGCCACAGAGATATTTTCCTCGTAACAGTTGGTAGAGGACACATCTTTACAAAAGCATTACAAAAATACAAGATAATGGTAGCATGACCTTTGGAATATTGGGTTGAAAGGACAACTTCCAGGAAAATAAAATTGGTACTCTAGGGAGAAGGTAGAGGAAAAATTTCCTCACCCCATTTAGTAAATATTTTTGGGACCAAAATACTTTATAAATGGGGAGGTATGATCTATATTGGATCATTATATTATTTTCCATATATCTCGATTATATATGAGTGGAAAAAATCAGAGGAATCAGCTTGAAGGGTCATTTTAATGGTAGGTCCCAATTTGGAAAATTGGGGATTGAAACCTTCCAGAGCCATTTTGAGGAATCAAATGAAATATTTTGGGCTCAAATTTTTCTCAAATTTAGTTGATACCCCTTGAAACTATTCTTCACATTGATACCTTTAAATTGGTGAAAAAATTGCGTCAATCAAATATCGTATGCAAAACATATGTCTCCCACAAGTTTACCTATTGTGTTGAACAACATTGTCATGAGTGGATGCCATGTCAGCCACCATTACTCATGCATATGGGGCTAGCCACATATGGAATTTTAAAAATATTCTATAAGTTCCAAAACCTTATCACAATTGAGGGTTGAGAAATTCAAAACCCTACCCCTATATGGCTATTGGGTGATGTTAAATACCAGGTTTTTAGGAGGAGAAGGGGTTCCATTATTTATAATTGTCTTTGTTCCATAGTTGAGTAGAGAAACTAGGAGCAGTATTTTGAGAGAACATCATATTTTCAGGAGGATTCTCTAGCAACCATATAGGTCACAATGTCAAAGTAAACTCCACAGAGAGTGCCTCTTTCTTTGTACTTTCATTTGAAGAAAAGAGAGCAAAGAGACCTCACCTTCTATCTGGGTTTTCTACAGTATTGGGTTTCTCAAGTTATATCTTGTGTTTATTTTTGGATGGTGTGTGATAATTTGTTTATATTCTCTATTTTTTTCATTTAATCTATTTCATATATTTTAAGTATAAAACTAGTAATTAAAGAATATGAGATCTAAAGGAAATTAATACTTCCAGTAAATATTTCAACATTTTATTAGCTCTATTGTGACAAAATATCCAGAGGAATACCAATGGTAGTTTACAGATCATGGGATGAGATCCTCCCATATGCTTAGAATATCTATAACAATCCCTCCATATATCTGTTGTCCAAATCCCTTTTCAGGTGTGCTTGGGGTTCCATATATTGGCCCCAAAATTGATATAGCTATGTTCATTCTAGCTTCCCCAACATAGTCCTCGCATGCTCATACTGAGGCATAAAGAGTATCCAAATTCATTGAATGGATACAAAACCTCCAACAATAGACTCATAATATCATGGAGAAGTTCAATTCCAAGTATAAGTAGCGACATGACCAACAATGGGTTCCTCACAAGTTTTATGTTGGTGAGAAAATGTGGTTTCTTACATAAATATTGCTTCACAGGCCCCCAAAAGAATATTATACCACTTTGATAGGGGCCCTACACTATCACCAAGGATGTGGTTGATAATTATTTCCAATTGAATATTCCTCCTTTCATTATCTTGCACCTAGTACTTAATATGCATCTACTTCGATAAGATTTTGCACCTCTGCTAGACATGTCGAAGGTGGCTAAGCAATTGGCCCCTACATAACTAAATACTAAATGCATTGTATAGGATCCAGTGGATCGGATCATGGACACCAAGATGAAGGGAGCCTACCAAAAAAACATGTAGCTCTCTTCGGTTGTCAAAGCAATGAAACTACTTCAGCAAGGGAAGCTTCTCACTAAGATTTAGATTCAGAAACAATTTCCCCATATCTTGAGTGAAATTTATGCAATGGATAAAATTTCTTCATAAGGGGGGAGGATTGATCTAGGTGGATTTTAGTAGCCACCCACCTCTTCTGCCAATTCAGCATGGTTCTCCATTTTGGTCATTTTTGTTATGATTTTCAAGTCCTAAACTTATGGGGGCAATTTAAGTCCCTAAACGATTTGTTTTGTCCATAGAGGGGGCCTACACTTTCCATGGCATGCTCGGGCCCTTCTAATAATTTTACTTCTCGATCAAATATTTCCAACGAGCTAATAAACTCCCCAAATGGAGAATGTATGAAATATTTTGTGTCACAGGGAAGTTGATGCATCTAATCACCACGGGGCCCCCAAATTGTTTTTCTCTTCACCTCCTAGGGTTAATGTTTTGTAAGTTTAGTGTTATTTTATGATGTTAAAATTCCATTCTTGTAGTCGATTTCATTATCTTTCCATGAATGAGCATAGCTAAATTTTATTTCTCTTCAAAGATAAGCTACTACCATTCTAGCCAATTTGTTTTCTACAGTATTCAACTAATTTATTCATTAATAGAAGTTGGATTTCACTATATTTCTATTTTCTCTACCACATTTTTGTTTGTATCTCATTTTTTTTCCAATATAATATGGATTAGTGGTATTAGAGTAGTGTTCTCCTTGTTATTTCTCAATGCATATCCTCGACGAGGTTTAGGAATAGAGAGTTGGGTCTAGATCTAGTTTCACTTGGGGATAATTGCTCTCACTAACCCAAGCAACCTCCCATAGTGGAAGAAAAGAGAGATTATGGAGGAGGATATCCTTTCAAAATGTTTCTTGAGGAAGCCCTCTTGCAATAGTGGGATGAGATGATGGATAAATTCCTAATATCCTTTAATGACTGTCGATAACATGTGAGGCGCCTTCAACAAGTAGCCATTTCAAAGGTGTGACACCCTTCAAGGTACAGTTAAATTTGATATCCCCTCATTTGAAGGATAGATATATGCATATGATTTGGAGAAATGGTTAAATATATTAGAAGGGTATTACTCTGGTCAAAAATATTCTGACACTGAAAAGATAACATTCACTCTCCTTAGATCCCTTCCCAACATCAAAGAGCGGTGTGAATTTTACTTGGAGAGACATAACAAAGACAAGACTATGGAATTTGGGACAATATATCTTTGGGTGATCTTTATTCATTCCCTCAAGGAGGATTTATACCCTATCATAAACTATGATTACCAGTACACAAGATGGATGACTTTGCATGTAACACCCTATTTCCCCCAGTTTGTAAATATAACTAGGCTGAACGAGGACTATGGCAAACTCATAAGTATGAACATGTGATGTAAATGGACCTACAGGAAGAGGTCAATGAATGTGAATGATATTTTAATTATTGCAGGACTGCTGAGAGGGGATGTGCAGAAAAAGAGACCACGATGGCGGTGTAAGGCTCCTGAAAATGTGGCGTTAACTTCCACCAAGAATTAAATACCGTATTTGGACTCCACTGGCCCGGAGAACCAAAAGCAGCTCGCTAGCCCTGAAATTCAATGCCTCGCAGGCTAGTAGGTGGATGGCTTGATGAGGGATGGGATGGTAAACTGCCCATCCGTAGAGCCATCAGGCCTGATCGGTGTGAGGGTAATCGTGCCACACACAACCTCGCGAGGGGATAAGGCATATGGCAGAAACGAATGAGGGGGAAGACGCGAGGGGAACTCTGGCATTACGCAGAGTGAGTGATAGCAGAGAGGAAGGATTGCAACCTTCACTCCTGGTCACTAGCAGACAGAGAGACACAGTCTCAGAGCATCGTGGTCTCAGCTCAGGGGTGGCTAGTGGTAAATCTGTTGGCAGTCGCTGAGCCTACGGTTGGGTGGAAACGAGCACCCCTCTCAGTAGTTGCACCCACTTCTGGTGTTATCTATGATAAGTATTTTATGTATTGCATATTGAAATTCATACACTGATATATATATATATATATATATATATATATATATATATATGTATGTATATATGTATATGTATATGTACTCACAACACTGTGAGATTGTGAACGATTTTAGTGTAAGAATGTCTGTGAATGTTTTGATAATAATTAATGGATATATGCTTGTAATAGAGGAAGCCATGCACAACATATGTCGATAAAAATGAATCTAAGCATGCCAGGTTGAACTAAGTCAGGTATCCAGTCCGTTCCTGGGAATTTGTTTCCCTTATCTGCATCCAGGAATGCCCTAGAATAGACCTCTTCACGGAGATTCCCTCCTTAGAAATGTTTACCAAGAACCTGGGAAAAGGGCATGAATGTGCAAGTCTTAACAACCTTGTGCGAAGAGGAATGACTCTCTTGAAATCCAGAAGTAGTAGCGTAAGGATAAGTATTGATCAATGGATGAGATCCCGTCGGGAATCTGTGGTCATTCACGACCGTTAGATCGTAGGAATGAATGAGGGCGTAAATTGCCTTAACCCTTTTTCCTCTATCTTCGTGAGTAGCGAGGAAATCCGAATCGTAAAACCCCAGACTCCATGAGAACATCTGGACCGTTGGTTTGTTCACGTCTAAAGAGCAGTGGGAAAGGGCGCGGCATTGGGACCGATCTGAATCGTCAGATCTTAGCCCGGACACCCGACAGACGTTAGATCTATAGGGAGATAAACGAGGGTTAAGCCCTTGTGAATAGGACCTCGCTACCTCGGAGGTTCGTGGGGTAAGAGTCCAAAATTTGGACGCTCTAAGTCACGAGTGGCGAAGCCACAAGAGGATCTGAGTCGTCCATACGAGGAGGACAGGTGGCGAAGATCCAGGGACCTCGCTACCTCGGAGGTTCGCGAGGTAAGAGCCCGAAGTTTGGATGTTCTAAGTCGCGAAGCAACGAAGTGGCGAAAGGATGTGAACCATCCATCTGGGGAGGATAGGTGGCAGAGATCGAGAAGATCTCGCGAACTTGGGAGCTCACAGGGTGAACGCCCAAGTATTTGGTGTTAAAAGTCGCGAGACACGAGGTCGTGAAGCAGCAAAGTGGCGAAAGGCTGTGAACCGTCCATCTGGGGAGGACAGGTGGCAAAGATCGAGAAGATCTCGCGAACTCGGGAGTTCGCAGGGTGAGAGCCCAATTATTGGGTATTCAAAGTCACGAGGACGCGAGAAGCGAGAAGGTAATAACCGTTGGATCCGGATCGCGGGAATACCGTTGGATCTGCATGTGGGTCGTGTATCGGAGCCTCGCGAGAAAAGACCCAGGAATTTGGCCACAGGAATCACGAGGTTGCGAGTAGCGAAATCCCTCGGGGAAAAGTCAGCGAGTTGACTGACCATCGGGTCTCGGGGATCCGAGAACCCAGTGTTCAACCTTTGAGCTCGCGAAGTCATGAGTTTTGATTCCCCGATAAATCAAGGAAGGGGGGAATCGCGCAAGAAAACTATGGGAGCAGATTTCCCGATAGGGAAATAGAAGAACCTTGGAGTTCTTCGGGTGAGAAGAAGAAGACCCTGTGAGCGAACGTACTCGTGGTTGGCACGCCTGTGTCAGGTGGGACGTAATACCACGGTTATGTACAGAGAATCGGGTAGGTACATAGAAGACCTGTGATTCAGGGATTGGCATTTTGCTGCTACAAGCTTCGGGGAGTCTCATTACCAAGAAAACAATGAAATTTTTTGATTGATGGCAGTGGGTGTGTTACATTGCATTAGGAAAGAATCTAGATATTGCTAGAGTACACTAATATCTTGCATACCTCATGCTCAAATTTCGGTATCATAGAATATGAGCGACACCTATTTTTGAAGTATCACAGTGGCCTACATAGGTACATCCAAAGAGAGACGGATTTCTTGGACATCTCCTCACTGAGAGTCGCTTATTGATATGCTGTCAAAATCATGAAAAAATTTAAGCAACAGAATAAGAGAGAGTTTGACTCTACAAATAAACAACAACGAAAGCATGGAAAAGGTGTCCCTAACTCACAAAAAAAGGGACATATAAATGAATTCCAACCTCAATACATCCAGTACAAACTACAAGAAGATGAATAAGGAAACTATAAAATGGTGTGAATTCCACAAAATCCCCTAGAACGACACTAATGAATGTCACTCAAAATAGTCATTGTTGACTGATATTAAATAAAAAGAGTCAGGCCTCAAAACAAAATATGATTTAGATTAGGATAAGGTAAATCATATCATTGATGTTGAACCTAGTGTTACTATCACAAATGAAAATATCCAACCAGATGAGTTAGAGGATCTTGAGGAAAGGGAGCACCTCTTCCAGTCACATATATGGGTGAAGGGAACCCCACTACATTTCATTGTTGAGAGTGGGAGCTAGATGAACCTAATATTGGCAAATTTTATCAAGATATTGAATATACCAATGATGCCACACCCCCAACCATACACCATTTGTTATTTGAGTCAGGGATGATACCTTCACGTCAAACATTAGTATTGTTTGTCCTATGTCATTAATACCTTCAAATATGAGGTACTATGTGATGTTTCCACACTCAAAGTTTTTGATGTTATTTTAGGACAACATTATATGTCAAAATTTCATATTGTTTATGAGTCCCATCCCCGTTGTGTCATTATCACTCTACAAGTCATCCATACAGGGTACCAAAGGTAGTTTTGACTACTGCAATTTCATTGATCTTAGAAAAATAGTCCCAAAAATTAATCTCATATACTGTGAATTTTTTCCACTTTATGGTTCGGTCAAAAGGGGAAAAAATGACACTATGACCACCATAACTTCAACACAAGGTCTCTCTGCACAACATAAATAGATGGAAAATATTTTAGAAGAATATAGAGACATCTTCGCTTCATCTGTAGAGGTTCCTCTGCAATATCAAATAAAAAATCCCATTGATGTCATACCTGGTGCTCCCTTTCCAAATGGTCCAACATAAATATGCTCCCTTTTATATAATGAGGAAATAAATCATCAAATTCATGATTTCATATGAAATGGATAAATTTGACCAAGTTACTCGCCTTGTTGGAGCCCAATTGTGTTGGTGAAAAAGAAAGATGGAACATTGTTGATATTTATTGATTATAGATCCATAAATGAAATCATTGTGAAGAATCCATACCCGATCCCCTAGATTGGCGATCTTCTTGATCAACTCAAGGGTGCCAAGTTATTCTGCAATATTTATATGAAGTCGGGTTATCACCAAGATTCAATATAATCAATCGATGTATCGAAGACAACCTTCAAATCTAAAGAAGGATTATTTGATTGGTTGGTCATGACTTTTGGCTTGACTAATTCTCTACTGGCATTCATGAGGATAATGGATGATATCTTGTGGTTGTTCAAAAAAAAAATTGTGGTGGTTTATTTCGAATACATCCTCATTTTCATCTAAACTTAATAAGATCATTTGTGACTAATTCAGTAGGTCTTGAGAACCCTCCAAAAACACAAGTTATATGCCAACCTAGATAAATGCTCATTCGACATGTAGAGAATCCAATACTTAGGATACATCATGGATGATTATGGGTTTCATGTGTACCCATCCAAGATCCAAGTCATTCATGATTGGCCAACCCCAACAACTTTGATATATTTCCATATATTCTTGGGCCTCACCAATTTATACCATTGTTTCATGTTTGGTTTCTCTCATATAGCTTGATTTTTAAGTCAAGTGACCAAGGGGGGAGATAAATCTAAGCTTTCCTAGTTTTAATCATAGTAGAAAGAATTCAAGGATCTGAAACAATGTCTATGTTATGCATTAGTCCTCACATTTCCATATCTACAATAAATTTTTGAGATTGAGATAGATGTCTCTAACTATGTTATTAGTGTCATCCTCACATAGCAAGGACATATAGTTTCCTATCATAGTGAAACATCATCTAATATTGTTAGCAAGTATCCCACCTATGACAAAGATATGTACTCAATTTTGGAGGCATGCCAATAGTGGATGCATTACATTATGGGAAAGGAAATGATCATCCACACCGATCACAATCCTATTCAATTCATGTAGATAAAAGTAAAACTATAGAATGACCACCATCATAAATGGTACACATACCTAAAATAATTTCACCTGAATATTAAGTACAAGAAGGGAAACACCAACTTTTTGGCTGCCTCGATCGGCCCCCTATTATAGCCCTAACAAAAGTTATTAAATCTTATGTGCATGATATCTCTAGGTAGCCATAACTATATATCAGTGACTCGACCTTCTTTGTTACTTATCCGACCCTAAGTGTTGGGAAACAAGTTTCTAACTTCTGTTGACTCATAAAATCATCAACTAGCCACCTTCCTACAAATGATTTCAAGGAACTAATATAATTTTTTTATTATCTATTATTTATAAATACTTAACTATAGGTGGGACCTCCTAGTAAAAAGAAAGAAAATTGAAAATCCCCCCTTGTTACAAGAAGATAGATAGAATTTSATTTTACTACAATTTATTGGAGGTACCTTGATGCATAATGATTATYCATTCAATTATCCAATATATGGCACGTGAAACGTATACCTTTTTCCATTCTATAGACAAAAATGGATKGTCATCCTATCTACATATACACTAACCATTGATATGTTATTCRCATTATCAAAAGASGGCACCATATTGAATTGAGGTTCTYATGGAATATACAAGTTCAATTSCAAGTGATATGGTGGTTTTACTTTTGAAAACAWTTTTTGATATATCACAATGATCCTACATGAAGAGCTACTTAAACACTTAGCATAACCTTGCATATTATATTAAGTATTGAGATCTCATTATGAAAATGTGGCACAATGAAGTTTGAGTGTTGGAAATCCTTTTCAACATCACACATATGGTATATTTCATATTGGTATCACATGTTATTTTCCTTTGAAATTTACGTTGGTATATATATGTTGTCATATATTTAAGTTGGAAATGAATGTGGTTTTTAATTTTGGAGGAAGGTTGGTAAGACTCATCCACAATTTAATATGACATTAAGTATTTGCTGATACAGATATTGAGCACGTGATTTTCTATACACCTGGCATGCTATATTGCGTTGTTATTGGTTGTAGTTTCTAGTGGAATGTATAACTTGGAAAGATAATTAATGTTTTGGGGACGTGAAGTATCATGCATTGAATGCATGTACGTGGGGTTTTCATGAGGTTACCACCCTTGCATATTATGGCATTTTCATTCCATTGGTTTTGGAATTGATCTATGGATAGATTATTTTGTGTGAACCTGAACCATGACCATTATGGCACTATAACTCATCTTTCTCAAAGGAAAATAATCTATTATAAAAGGTATGTTAATACAATATTATACCCATCAAATGCATGTTGATTTTTGCAATGATAATTTAGTGATAGCTCTGTGTGACAATGAATGAGCTTGTTGCTTATTGTTGGATTTGTTTTATAGAATTTATTTTCCTCTACGAAATCATAGGTTCAATGGGTTATCACGGTTTATATTGTTGTTTCATTCCCATCCAAAAGAGAATCAAATCTTGTTGGGTCTTACTAGTCTCCAGGGTTTTCCGCTTCAGTATATTTTTCAATGAAAATATTGAGTCTTGAATCTCTTCTTAATATCGACACAGTTTGAGTATAACCCTAACTTTTCCATGATGAGTTACTCTGCTTATAGAAACATTTATCCACCTCGATACAACAATATTTTATAAGCATTTGTTTTATTGTAATGATGTATGCTTGGAGAAAAGGTTATCTTAGGGGATTTTCGAATCGCGTTTTTGAGTTTCACTGTCATATTCTCCCCTCTTGAAAACAAAACCTCTAGACAAGTCAATTTATTTTTTGAGTATACCCAGACCCAGTTTTGAATCCATACATCGACTTTGATTTTAAATGGTGGGTTATCCTCGGTACTTAACCTTGGTTTTTTCACTTTTGTATAATGAAGAATTTTGGTGGATTTGAATTTCTTTAGATTGTTGGTAACCCTAGCACCTTTTGATACTATATTGAATTTCATAAATGAAGACAGAGAATCATCGAACTTAATTATTGGTTATGGTTAGAATGGAAAGCGAATAAGTGTAAACAATTTTGAACTTAAAGAGATATTCAAGATGCTTTTCAAGTGATTTGTGAATCGTTGAAATGTTTGAAATGTTTCTAGGCTAGACCTAAATGTTTAATTGAACAGAGTCATATGGAAATGGTTCAATTGTTGAACTTGAATTCTTATAATGATACAATATTATAAATGTTGTTTGATGGTGTTATGGGATTAAAAAATTATTTGATTAATCTGTGCATTTGAGATAGATTTCCCATACATAGTTTGACCCTCATTGTGCAAATGGATGATCTTTAATGGTGACATAAGTTGTGTCAATTTGTTGGTAATATAACATATGGATTCACATATTGTTCACATGTTGATTTTTAAGGGCACGTACATTTGGTATAATGAACCTAACTTACCCAATTACATTTCATTGCTTTTACAAGTTTTGTCTTAACTCAGAATATGGAAAAGATTGATAAAGGTTGTGAAGTGTTGGATATGATTATATATGGTTTTAGATATTGAAATAAGAATTAAATTTTTTTTAAGGGCTACATGTTTGGTCTTATATACATAGGCTCAATTCTTTCATAATTCCATTTTTCATAAATTATTCCCCATTGCCGATTTTGTTTATCATTTCAAACAGTCATTTATATTTCCCCTATTATATGAAATTGAAATTTCCATTTGTCAAATCGACATTAATATTTAAACAAGACTATTTTGTGCATGATATGTTATGAGACCATGACCTAGGTTGGGTTGTGGGATTTTATTTGACAATTTTAGTTTTGTTCAGGGCCAAAAACTTTTATAGTTTCATTTTCCATAAGTTATTTCTAGCTCCCAAGTTTCACCTTCATTTTAATCCATATCCCCCCCACCCCCTGATTCATACTTGATGATGAAAGAGTAGAAATGATGAGTACTTGATGAGGCGTAAATGAAAAGTTGTTGAAGGATGACTAGACTTCACAGATGTTTAATGTAAATTAATTTGAACAGGTGTCATTATTTTCCCCTACGATTATTGCATTTTCCATACATTGCAACCCTACCATATCCCCTAAATACTTTTTATTTCCCATGTTCCTAGATAATAATCATTATATGAGAAGAAAAAGAATTGAAAGGAAGAACTAATCTTTTGGTTAACTTTCCCTGTATGTCCATGGTTGCTTGCATGTTGTTTTAATTCAACGGAGCTATTTCTAAGTTGTTTTATGAAAATATTATTTGATGCTTGATAGTTATTGTATGCATTCTATAACTTTAAATTTTACTTATCGATGACATTCTTCAGTAGAGGTAGTGTTGGAAGAGGAAACAGGGGTAGAGGTAGAATACCAAATGAATTTTGGGGAAATAAAAGACTCTTATTTTCAATCCCATTTCGATGTTGAATCTGAGGAGCTTAATCAACTCCTACAAACTGGTTTCTTGAACTTAGTAGGACAAGGGGATTTCCAACCCCATCCTCCACTTAAAATACCACACCTTATCCTCATCCAAGTATTTCTAGAATTCTTGTACAACCACATGTTTTATTACCTCCTGATATTCCAACCAATGATGGTTGGAATGAAATTATTAATCCTCCTCCGCATCAAGCTCAAGGATGGCCTAAATTCCATTACCTCCACCTCATCCAAAGCGATCCACCCTCCATATTCCATCACAATATTCTCATTCCCACTCTACTCAACCATTAAAGAAGATTAAATCTCAAATTCAAGAACTTGATCCTATCAAAGGAAAACAACCTGCCCATTCTATCAACTCAGATAAGTTAGTAACCTCCTCACATACAGTCACTTTTCATTCCAAACGTACAAAAATTGAAAGTAAACATATTTCCTTTGAGGACATGCATCCGGAAGCATCAACAACAAGAGTTAAAGAACTAGTGGATGAATATTCAGAAGTTATTAAGCCACAAGAAAGTAAGCAAAGGAAAGTTTCCTCGCATAAAAAAAATGACTTTTGATTTTATAGTGTTATTGTGATGTTTTTACTATTGAGGACGATTATGGTTATTTTTGGATAGTGGTATGCTTTGGACAAGTTTATTATTCATCATTTTTGGTATTTTCACAACAGTATTATTTTTGGGATAGTTGATGGTATATTTATTTTGAAATAATGTCGCAGATTTTTTACTTAGACAACAATATGATATGTTTATTTTTATTAAATATATTTATCATTCAGAAGTCACAAGGGTGTTTACACATTATTATGAGCTGATTTCTACATATGTTATGCTAACAATTAAATGGGTTCTTAATGACATATATTTGTATATTCTCGAGGAGAAACAAAGGGGATATGTTTAAAAAATAAACAAAAGGTCATTAGGGGTTCCCCACCTATTAGTTAGTATTTATTTTATCATTATCATTAAATATTATTATTATTTTATGAGTTGTCCCCATTAACTAAATTAGTTAATGACTTAACTAAAAGTAGTTGAACTTATCAAACTACTTTTGGAGAAATAAAAGAAGATTTCAAGGGACAAGAAAAAGAGAGTGATAGAAAGAACAACTATGATAAGGTATTCCCTTTCTTCTTAAGTGAGATTACTTTACTATTTCATTCATCTCTGAAATAAATAAGTGCTAAGGAATTTTTGTTCATAGCAAGATCCTATTGAAGGTGGAAATAAAGAGATTCAAGAAGTATCGATTTGTTGATATACTTCACAAGATTGATCACATGTCTCTGATAGTATGTGGATTCTTATTAGATTTCTAGATTAGTTTTCATTACTGATTGAGGATTTTGTGCAGATTCAAGGTAGTGGCATTTTTGTCTTGTCATTTCATCTTTGTTTCAGTCTTGGTTTCACTTAATGATACCAATGGTCTATGTATGATGTAATATACCATGTTTGACCACTAAGTCTCATTCTGGTCCTTACCTTTTGGGTATAAAGAATGTTGTTGGTTGTATTTCAGACTTGAATAAATAAAATCTTTGGATGGTTTTGAAGTCTCATTTGAGCTTTTGTGTATACTTTTATCATATTTTTATTTCTAAAGTTGTTCAAAATATTTTATGTTATGAATATTTTCTTTTCTTTGAAACATTTCAATTATAAAAGATTGCAATAATTCCAAGGACATATTTCTTGATAATTAATTGAACTTTTTGTAAAAGAGGCTATAAACACAGGGTAATAATATCGACTATTTTTATCTACCTAGGAAGAATTCCAAAAATGTTGGTATTAGGATAAGGCCATTCCTTTTAATCAACATTTATTTGGTGACCATACTGGGGAAATATTCAATATTTCTCTGGTATTTGTATCTCTGTAATTTTTCTATATTTAACAATTTTTAATTTTCTTATATATTTTTTGTTTTCATGACCATACCTATTGTGTGTCAACCTATTATTGGACATGGTTTAGATGATCAAACCAACATTTCTTTAACTTTATGTAATACAATTTTGGAAACATCTCATACATGAACTGAACTTAATTAATCTTGGGAGGTTATTTATCAAGATATCAAAACTAGAGAATAATGGGAGGCCTAACAAAGGCTAGCGAGAAATTAGCCTCCTTGTTAAGAAATTTTTCTTATGTCCTCTGTGTTAATATTTTTGATGTAACTATGGAAGATATTCTTCTATATTTGTTTTAGTCAAACCTTTAAAAGGTTATTATAATTATAATGTACAAGTCCCCTCAACAAAAATTATTATATTATTGGTATTTTACTTATTATGGGTTAGTTAGGTCAAGAGTCATGCCTCTTCAAGAGATA
>WSFP011417332.1:0-23521 GCA_009831015.1 Picea engelmannii
TCCCTTACTGTACTTGATGTCACAATTAAAGCATAAACCTTTTGCTTTTATTTCCTCCAATTGTTGAGGTGTCAACCTTGTAGGTTGAGGAGTTTTAGAAGAAGGAGCATTGTTCTCCTTATAGATGTTAGGATTGGTCCTTCTAGTAGCCATAGCCATATTTTTACTTTCAACATTTCTTGCCACCTTAAATGCATTCTCCAATGATTTGGGTTCCCAAAGGAGAACCTCATGTTGAATGGTATCCTTTAAAGTTCATATGAATACATCAATGAAGTGCTCATCTGGAATATCGGTTACCTTTATATTCAATCTTTGGAAGTTCTCAATGTGCTCGGTAACTGAACCCTTTTGCTTGAGATTTATCAATTGGCTAAAGAAGGTATTGCTCCTTGTATCCTCATAGTGTGCTATCATTTCTTCCGTGAAAATTGTCCAAGTGACGAGTGATTTGTGACAAAAAATCCATCGATACCATACAAATTGATTAGGTTCTAAATATAAAGAAGCAATTCGTACCTTTTTGTGTATGTGGCACATTATGGAGATCAAATAATTGCTCCATCTGAAGTATCCATGTGATTGGGTCCTTGCCATCAAACTTCCTCATATCAATATTAGGAACGTGGTTGGTCTTCAAACCAAAGTTGGAGTTTCTCCATTGTTGATTCACCTTCCTTGTGTCCTCATTATTAATTTCATGGGATGCATTTTCACTTTCAGGTGTCTTCTCTATTACGAAATTTTTCAATACTTCCATGATCTCCCCTTTTAAGCCCTCCATCATCTCTTGTACTTCATCTTTTGTAACTATCTTATTTTGTAAATCATTTATGTCCCTACTCATTTCTTCACCTTCATCAAGAGTCCAAGTAGGATTTTCTGGAGTCTTAGTTGGTGTAGAAGTTCCCTTTTTGGGTGGCATGTTGGCCAAGTATCACTTTTGAACCTTGATTTTGAGGTGGTTCTACTAGACAATATTTGTTCAGTTGTATCTCCCAAGTTTCGGCCCTTATGGGTATGACACTTTCTTTTATGTAGTTATCTGATATTTATTCTCTGCAATTCCACAGGTCTGATCAAAATTGGATGTGCCAAGTGGAATTTACGGTAACTTCCCCACAACTTGTCGATTTTTGGCCTTTCCAAGAGATCTCACTTGTATAGCGTTCCCTGCATAAAATAATTGATATAAAATTCTGAAACTCATACCCAAAATACTACAGACTGTCCACGATCCAATGCAACTAGTCCCACTCAATTTGGATACTCTAGTAAGAAGTTATGATTATTTTACCTAGAACACCTTCTTGAGACTAGTCAATAGGACTAGTCAGATACCCTATCTTACACAAGGTGTATCTACAAATATAAGATGACCCAAAATATGAAATTTTTACCACATATACCTTACTACTTTATGTAAATGGCCTCCATAGTGTAGGGTCTGAAACATTACAGAAAAATTTTTATAGCGAAAATTCCGCAATGACTCAGTTCAGGATGATTCCAGAACCCTATCTTGTACAGGCTGTATCTCCAAAATTATAAGGCCTCAGGAGATGAATTTTGAACCCAAAGTACCTTGATCTGTCTACTAAATATCCTCCAAGCCGTTCCTTCTAAAACATTGTATAAAAATAGTTATAGTGAAAATTCCAAGGTGTCTCAGATGTAGCAGCGAAACCCCAAGACCTTGAGCTCTGATACCATATGTTTAGAACCAAATATCAATATAGCATAGAAAAACCTCAGAACAAGTACTCAACGCCTTGAAAAAGAGATAATTTCAGATAATAAGCCTCTTCGAGGGGGCAACCTCCTTTTACCCCACTTAAATGTCCAAGTACAAGATGATTCAAAATGAAAATGTCTCCTTGGTATATATAGGAGACTAGGAGGTATTGATGGCCTAAAGCCGACATAAATAAAATAAAATTACTAATATAATATGCCCCAATTAAGGGGTAATGAGCCAATATTAGGTCTTAACATTTATTATCAGCAGAGAAACTCCTAGAAAATCATGCCAATACACAGCAGAATTTTCTAAGTTGGCTAGAGATGCAAAGCAAACAAAAATGTGTTGTACGGCCTCCTCCAATACATATTGTACGACCTCCACTGAAGATGATGTTGTCTAGGAATGTGTGCCAATCCTCCTAGGGATTTGTGCCTCCTCCTAGCTGCTGAAACCCTTTCCCTCTAAGCTAAGAAACCTGATGTGTGCCCCTTCAATCTCCCTCAAGATATCCTCAACAAGTGTGCCCTTGTCTCCTAATGAGTTGCCTTTTATCAATTTCGAATTCGTAACTACTCTAACCCTTGATCTCCCTCAAGTGACTCTTCACTTACCCTTGGGATCAACGATCACAATTTAATCATTCGTTGAGATCACTTAAATTAAGAAAGTGATCCATAGCATCATAAAGTCACTTTTACATTTCGAAATTAAAAGACTCAACTTTATAATTATAAACTCACTAGGAGATAATTTGCTTGGTCACTTCCGCATGTTGAGCACTGCCAATGCAGAAGTACCTCCAACCTACCAAATCTCAACATTAAAATCGTTTAGAGATTGAGTACAAAACAACACTTGGTGAAATATGTGTATAAAACGTAAGCGTGAAGAATCAAGACTGGTGCATACCTGTAAAGCTTGTTAAACCCGGTTTTTTGGTACTTACGTGATCTCTGTGACCTTTCAAACTTCCTGCACTGTTTCTGTTAGCACCGTCATTGTTTTTTTTAGTTAAGGTGGGTTACATCCGTGCATCGCAGCATGAAAGATTAGGTACAGAAAACATGAGAATTGAAGTCACGCCAGTGGTCGGTTTTCCTTTGGGGCCGGGAAAGGATGTCAAAGCCAAAAATGTGTTGAAAGTACGAGTATGTTCCAAAAGGGTTGGATCCTGTCATAAGGGAAGTTGTTAAGCACCTCAGGTCGAGGCAAGTTGCTCAAACAGAGGTCGCATCAGCAAGTGCATCAACCATCATCATCTCATCATGGAGGTTGGGGAATTAAAACAAATCGAGGTGATCATACCACACACCCTCTGCAACTCTTATTGACTACATCTCACACGCCCCGGATCATACCCGTCGCGCGAATGTAACATATAAATTATTTAAGACATCCTGTCGCCAGGAATTCAATGTTCCCTGACACGTTTCGACTCACTGCCCACTCTGTTATAAATTCTAGATGTTTTGCATGTGTTCTACTTACCAGCCGAGCTTATGTATTGTTGGTAATTCATCTCATGAGTCCAGTCTGGTCAGATTCTTTACTTTGGGCCCTTGTCAGGTTACCCACGCACAGAGAAAATACGTTTTCAAACTATGGGAACTCCTCAAAACGCAAGACGGGGCCTGCGAGGCAACCAAAGCGCCAAGACTGAGCCTCAAAATGCCTGGGACTCATTCTTATTTGAAATAGGTGTTCCCAAGGCTTTAAAGGGAGATTCCTACCTTCGCACGAAAACAATGGTATTGCCCCATGCGGAGGCCGAAATGGAAGAAGTTACACTGGAAGGACACAGGTCGGAAGCCACGCTTCCTCAACAGCAGATATCGTGGAGGAGAGGAAGGCCCGGGAAGAATAAGGAAGTTGGGGAAGACCAAAAACTAATTGGGTTGAGTGCAAGATCAGGTTCTAAGGAGTTACTAATGCACGTTATCCGGATAGAGCCCGTCGAAACCGCAAGTCGGGCGAGCTGAGGTAGAACGAGGTGGACAGATGCCTCAGGTTCTAATGTTCAAGAGCCTAATCAGTGGTTGGAGCAGGCACAACTCACCATTGCTGAACTCTACCAGGAAAATAGAGAATTATGATGGCAGTTGGCGACAAAGAACCTTGAGGTGTCATCACAACAAGGTCGTGAAGGGAACGTAACCTGGCTCAAGAGGCAGCTTCGGGAAGCGCAAGATATGATCATGCAGCTGCACGAAGTGAAAAGGGTGTCGAAATAAAAAAATATGAAAACACCTCAAGGAACACCAAGTAGCCGGGGAGAAAGTTTGTGCGTAGAAGAGGCATGATTAGCGAACTCTTTTTTTCTGTTCTCAGACGTGACACAAAAGTTTGCTAGTTTCCCTTTTTTTGTGAAATTTTTCATGTTCTTAATGTAACGGGTTGGTTGGCCAAAAGGATTAAACCGTGTCTACTGTATGTAACTTGAGCTCGATGGAAATCTAATATATAAAGTCTCAAAACTTTGACGAAAGGATTTTGGTTGTAGTGGTTGAATGCATCATTTCTTCTCTTTGCGTGTGTATCTACTGTGTTCTTTGTCCAAATTTTATTGTAAGTTGTTAGACTCAATTTTATACTTAGTATTGCTCCAAGTTGATTTGTATTTCCATTGATATCCTTCCATGAAAAACCTCTGACACCGATCAATTTCATTGTATGACACTAACATGGCACCAATGACTCGGGATACATGGTACTGAAGACCGGGAACTTGGCTCGCGAGTAATGGTCGGGCTCGGAACTTTGTTCAAGTCGAGCGCTCTAAGATAAACTTAGGATTGTTGATGCCGAAAAGGTTATCGTGGATCGGCCTTCGGAAATAAACCTATCACATAGTTTCCTTGTGATTTATCGTTCTTGAAAACCCCCGATACCAAAGATGTTTCGGAAGTCGGTGATCGGCGATATTATTTCTTTCTTCACTCAACGCTTACTCTTTTTGCTCTTTGATGACACTGAAGGGATTTGGTTGTTGGTGATATCCTTGCATGATGTTTGTTGTGAAAGAACAACTTATGTTAGCCAATGCCGACAAATATCGGCGCTCGACGACCTCGGTTCTCTCAAGTGATTTTCTCTCATCTTTAATTCTTTCCGATGCTGAATTTTAGTGCGTCGGGGAAATGTTTCGGCTGTCGATTCCTTTAACTAAATGTTAGTATTTTAAGTTACGATGATTTTCACATGTTCCAACAAAGTTTTAAGGACTTAATGATAATCAAAGGCAACATTTTTTACAATGAAGATGAATCAGACAATGCAAAAGATCAAGTGGTACCCAAAAAGTAAAATTTGACGTGGACTTTTTAGGGTGTGTTGAGTGCTCAACAGGTCTCTAAGGCACTATGTTAAGGTCGTAAAAATAATTTATTATTATTTTATTAGTTATGGTTAGGTCAGCTTAGTGGTAGGCTATATCATGCTCACTTTATCTCCTATTTATAATAAAATATATTCATTTGTATAGGCATCTTATCTTGTGCATTGGATATATTGTAAAAGAAGCTTCTCCCCACGAAATGGATTACTATTATTCGACTCTTTATCATTATTAAGGCATGGAGTTACTTCTTCCTATATTCTTATTCTATTTTTGAAGTTTGGTTCATAACATTTTATATTAGAGCTTATTTTTTATATTTCGTGGAATCGACAACTAGGATGGGCTCGTACTCATGTGACATGGGGTCGATTATCACCACTAGCACTATAACCTCCAGATGTGCCCAAACTGCCCCACGCTTCACACACATGGTAGGTCAAGGTTTCGATCCAGTGACCTCACTAACAGGGTTCCTTAAAAGTGCACTCCATCATTGACTGGTGTACACCCCAGGGGTTTTAAAGTCTCAAATATAAAAAGAAAAAAGAAAAAAAAGGAAAAAACTTATTTAAAAAAAAAACTTAAAAAAAGAGACTAAGTGTAGCGCCCTCTCTTGCATGAAATTACAATTTATATTTAGAAAGACTTTTGGGTTAATTTTTGTGTTGTTTTGATAGACATATGTTGGTATATGAATCTAATAAGGGAGGATTTCTCTATAATGTTTTAGACATATTATTATATTAGTAATGATGTATGAAATTATTATGTCTTGGGATGAAATGGTGTGCCATGACTGCTTTTGGATAGTTTATATTGTGGATTGTGATTTTTTGTTTTTTTTTTAGTAAGCTTTGATTTTGGACAATTGTAATCATGTCAATCAAATTACTTATGTTATGACCCAATTAATCTCTGCAGGGGAGTAGGGTATTTAGGGAAAATGTCCCATGGAAGGAAATGCATGTCGAACTAATAACTATTTAATTTTCATATAAGTGTTTGTGTAATGCATGAAATAGGGTGAGGCCTTGCCAAATTGCCAACATATGGGTGTCGACTCACTACCATGTCTTGACAAGAAGTGGAGTCTTTAACATAAAAATATAAGGAAGGTAGTTATGTCGCAGAGACAAGGACGTGGATTTCATATTTCTATCTATGTTGTGAAGACAAGGACACAGAGTCCATATTGCTACCTATGTCGCGGAGACCAGGACACAGAGTTCATATTACCTGGTTAGGACCAGGAGTTGCAGAGTAAGGGTGAAAAATCCTTACTTCTCCAAAAGGTTCTAGATTTATAAGATCACAAGTAATTTCGCTTTGTGCCTTGGGGGAATTGAAATAAGTGTTAATAACCCACTTAGGATGGTGTTGGATGTAACTCTAATTAATAATTAATAATATTCTTGTAAACATATATATTTAATCATAAGGGCATAAAATTTAATAATAAATTAAATAAAAACAGGTAGACATACAATAATGTTTAACTTTGAAATAAAGAAAATTAAATAAATCGAAGAGTTTTGCAGGGGTGAGGTGTTAATAGGGGGAGAGATTATAAATAGAAGGGGAATGGAGATGAAGGGCAGGAAGAGGAGAAAGGGGGAACATTGTCTGAATTTTTCACTGAGGGAGACTTCACTAAAATTTGAAGTGATCCTCTTGATTAGGGGTTTGTTTGTCTTTCAATCATACATGGGTGGTGAGTCCATGCAGCTCCGAGGTCTCAGGATAAGAGATTTCCCGGAGGTAAATCAAGCATTAGATGACTTGGCATTGGCAAAGAAACGGTAGGTGAAAACCCAACCAACAATTGCAAGACATTAATATTTACAGGTATAAATTTGTTTATTTTCATTGAACATTAATTAGTTTGGTAAATGTAAATGCGATAGAATCTTTGAATATTGATATGAATTGAATTTAGAAAATAAATTTAATATCGATTGGGACTGAGGATGGGTTGCAGTGGGTTGCAGTGAATCATTAGGGTTTGAGATAATTCTGATACCTTGTGTAGAAGTTGAAAAGAAGGATTTTGACATATTAGTGTTGAAGGCTTGTTGGTAAAGTGGAGTTTTTTCTCAGTAAAATTCCCTAAAATTGTAGAGAGTTTTGAATTTTTATTTTTATTTTCTTTTTATGATAGCTTATTGCCACTAAATTACAAATAAATTCTTACTCTGTCCTTTGGAGATTACCAGGCTATGATCATTCAAATTTTGATTTCTGCAATAATAAGTATTGTTAGTTTCTATATGGTTGCAAAAGATCATACAAAAATCTCCGCGTACTAATTTTTGCGAGAAATTGCAAGGTATTGGAATGGATAATTCGCTATTTAATGGGGGGTTTTTGGCCAGAATCAGTCGATGTAAATTTGTACAAAATTGTTATTTTATGTTGTTTAAATTGCATTTATGAATGCATAAATGGATTCAGGTATTGAAAAAATCTTGGGGCAGTCGAATTATACAAACTTAGTCACTCAAATCTACTGATCCAATCATTCATCACCAGATTTCGGGAAAAAATAAACGAAAAAAGTTACAGGAAAACAACGAAAAAGTAGAACGTTTAGACATTGAATTTCAAATGTAGATAATTATTAGAATTCAAGAAATGATGTTTAAGTGACCGTAATAAACAATTATGTACAGACTTCTAAGATTGGTTCTATTTTTAAAATTCATTGTAAATTCTGGACTGATATTTAAATGTAATAAATATAATTTTTTATTTTTTTTTGTATATACAAATGTCTAAATAGAGAAAGTGTTGATTAGATATTGCCTAGATGGTTAAGATTACCCTCAGTATACAGATGTGAATTCTTTCAATTCATTTTCATGTTAAAGAGATTAGGGTGATCAGAGATATTATAACCATAATAAAAGTATTTCATTAATATAAAAAAAAAAATAGGAGTTACCCACGCAAACCAGGTTGACATCTTAATTACTAGAAATAACTAAAGTGTTCCCCAGTAATGAACATTTTCAGTGGTTAGACCAATCTTTGTCTTCCACTTTCCATTATTAAATATTTCCAGTGGATTAGATATAGTCTACTTATTTCAATTCTTAATACAACACCCATATTTCAAACTACTTGTAAAATTTTCAGACCCCAACCCAGTTTCAGTCTCTCTGATTTTTCAGTCAATGTTTAATGCCCAAACCCAGATTTATAACAACCAATTAAACTCCGCAGAAAATAAATTTTAGAACTGAAACATGAGGATTTTGAACATCGTTTATAACGCAAAAATAAAATATCAGCAACACATAAACTCAGAAAAATATTAACACAATGGTTTTCGGTCTAACAATGACCCTGGAAAAACCCACAAGGGGAAAACCAGTGAGAGAGGAAGCTTTTATTATTTGGGAGCTTCAGAGAAATTTTGTTACAACAAATTCATCTTCAGAAATTTTAATGACAAACTTATCTCGATAACCATGCCAAGTCTTCACACAGGAAAATGAGCGAAACTCCTCAAAACCCTTTCCATAATTTTATGCAATAAATTACACTTCTGCTCCTCGATTTATGTGCCTCCAAAATGTTGTACTATTGAATTGAAATTTGTTCCAACAATCATAGCCCAAAACAGAAATTAAATGTTGTACTACCACCTTGGGAAACATGTCAAAACTTATAGAAAACACCACAGAACCTTTTCCTCGATTTTTGTGCCTGAACAACAGTCGTATGGACTATATGGAATCCGTACAGTATGGACTATACTTTTTTGACTCGATTTCCATGCCTGTTTCCTGCTATACGAAACTTGAAAATCCATACAGTACGGCCTCTCTGTTGAACTGTACCTTCCCTCAATTTTTGTGCCTGCTTTTGATGTTGTACGACCTGCGCAATCTTTACAGTACGGATTTCTTTCAATGATGTACCCTTTGCCTCGATTTTTGTGCTAGTTAGAATCCTTGGGATGCGTGCCCTATCTCTACAAAAATGGCCTCTTCCTCAAGCTTGAAAATGCTCTCTCTTTCTCTCTCTCAAATGTCTCAACGACCCAAAAATGGGTGTGCCCTCCTTACCCTAATCGACCTCATGAGGGAAGGTGAAGAGTCTCTTCATCCAACGGTGGAGATTAGATGAGATCAATGGTGGAAATAAAATCACTTTATCCACCCAATTTCCCTGAGTCTCAAAAATTCACCTTTTAATTTGTATCTCACAAATTAAATGACTAGGGTCCACATTAGGAACTTTCTCACCCCTTAGGCGCCTAGGTGATGAGAAACACTTGCCTAGGTACTTTTTAATTAAATTTTTAACACTCCCTCTTACCGAGGAAAGTGTTACTCACCACTCCAAGCTTGTCCCTAAAAAATACAAACTTGCCTCTACCCAATGCTTTGGTGAGTATGTTTGCAACCTGCTCCTCTATAGATATGTATTGTAGCTCCACAACTCCTCTCTGAACAAAGTCACGGATGAAGTGATAATGAATCTCGATATTCTTAGACATGTCATGAAAAACTAGATTCTCTGAGAGTTTAATGCAACTCTGATTATCACAGTAAATCAAGGTAGGTCTCAACTGCACACCGAACAATCCCACCCGTAACTTGCTAAGCCAAAGGGCCTCACAACTGGCATGACTGGCCGCCATATACTTATCCTCTACAAAACTCAAAGCCACTGGATTTTTCATCTGATTGAACCAAGACACAACTGTTGAGCCCAATCTAGAACAACACCCTGAAGTACTCTTCCTGACACTGACACGTCCTGCCAATCTGAATCTGTATAGCCAACCAGATGAACTCCATATCCTCTCTGATAGTCCATACCATAGTCTATCATACCACAAATAAACCTGAGCATGTGTTTTGCTACCACCCAGTGCACTCTCCTATGCTCCACCATGAACTGACTGAGAGTGTTGACAACAAAACAAATATATGTCCTGGTATTGACCAAATACATCAATGACCCAATCAACTGATGATATAAAGTGGAATCCACCAACTGTGACTCAGAAGAATGAAGCTTCTTCCAATTGGTAATCATAGAAGTGGTCATGGGCCTATTGTCCTCCATTTGAAATCTCCTTAGAATGTCACACAAAATACTTCCCCTGTCCCAGGAAGATGTATCTAGGCTCCTCCCAAACCTCCAATCCCAAAAAATAGTGCATCAGTCCAATATCAGTCATCTCGAACTCTGAAGCAAGGCTCTCCTTCCAGCCATTGATGAGTCTCTTTGCCTCTGTAATGAAAATATCATCCACATATAGTAAGAGAATGAGAGGATCCTCTCCAAACACAATGTATTATAGGTTGGGATCCACCTCACTCTTCTCAAAACACAACTGTTGCGAATAGGCATCAATCCTTGAATACCAAGCTCTGGAATCTTGTTTCAACCCATACAATGCCTTCTTCAGTCTACACACATGAAACTCTCTCCCATGCACCTCAAAGCCCAATGGTTTCTCAATATACACCTCCTCATGTATAAGACCATTCAGAAATGTGGTCTTCACATCCATCCAGTATATCTTCCAACCCATCTCTGCTGCAATGGATATTATTGCCCGGATCTAAGTGTATCTAGCCACCGGAACAAAGGTCTCATCATAGTCAACTCCCTCAACTTGTGAAAACCCCCAAGCCACAAAGAGAGATTTGTGCTTCTCAATGTTGCCATTTGTAGCATGCTTGAGTTTATAGAGCCACCTGGAAATCACCATTGACTTCCCCCCGGGTCTAGGAACAACTTCCCAGACATCGTTATTTATGATGGAATTGTACTCTTCCATCATGGCATCTCTTCAAACCTGTCTACCAGTAGCCTCCTAAAAAGTAGATTGCTCAGACTCCTAAATATTGCTCACCATCGTCATGTAGCTGCAAAACCTCTCGGGAGGTTTACTCTCACTCACTGCCTGTCTAGGATTCCCCATTGAACCCTGTGCCTCCCTCAAAGTATTTTGAAGCCACTTGGGCTTCCTCCTCTCTGAAGTGGTGTCCCATGGAGGGGACTCTCCCTCCTCAACCCCATCTTCTTAAGGCTGTGATCCTGAAGTAGACTTTGGATTACTCTTCTCATAAGGGACATGTGAATATGTGATGCACCCAAAAGTTTGAAAGTGCCCCACCTCAGGCTTCTTCCCATAAAAATCCTCCTCAAGAGTCATGCTCCCCACATCCTTGTGAGGACTCATGTTTTGCAGATAAACTGCAGTGTGTCATGCCTCAGCCCATAGAAATAATGGCAGCCCTTGATCATGTAGCATGGCTCTCGCAGCCCCAACAATGGCCATGTTATTCCTCTCAGCAACCCCATTCTGTTGTGGGTTGTAAGGAACAGTCAACTCTCTCATAATGCCCTCTCCTGCATAGAATTCCATGAACTCCTTGGAGGTATACTCACCCCCATTGTCTATCCTCAGAACTCTTATTTTCTTCCCTGTCTGGTTCTCCACAAGAGCTTTGAACTCTTGGAACCAAATGAAGACTTGTCCTTTGGTCTTCATGAATAAAATCCAAGACTTTCATGAGAATTCATCAATGAATATAACATAATATAAACAATCAGTCAACGATGTCAAAGACATCGGGCCACATGCATCTGAATGAATAATATCAAGGATCCTTGCTTCTCTACTGTCACTGTTAGGAAAAGCAGTCTTGGTGTACTTCCCCAAAGCACACCCCTTGCATAACTCCTGGTACTCTATACTGAAATATAGAACTCTAGTCACCATCTCCCTCAGTACCCTCAAAGCCCCATGGTGCAAATGTTCCATCCTCCTGTGCCATAGCTCACATAGTTCATTGTTGTCGGTAGTATGAATCAATGCTCTCACTGGCTGGAACATAATCTTATACAGCTTCTCATGTCTAGTCCCAATCAATTTGGTCGAAGTGATACTAGACCCCTTTGGGAAAAGGAGCACCTGCCCATCATGAAACAAGACCTCATAGCTCCTCTCGTCAATAGAAGAAACTGGTACTAATTTCTTATTCAACCCTGGAACATATAGGACCTATCTCAACAACATGGGAGACAAAGAATCCCTCTGAAATGATATAGTCCCACAACCAACTGCCTTGACCACCCGGTCATCTCCAAGAACTACCTCAACATCTCCAAACTGTGTAAGGTCTGTCAAGTTCTCACGAACCCCTGTCATATGGTGAGAGGCACCACTGTCAATATACCACATATCTGAATGAGTGGTCCTCGTGGATAGACACACAACCAAGGAAAAATCCTTGTCAAACTTGGTGGAGAACTCTTCCAGCGTTGTTGAAGCTGATGTTTGTTTCTTCTTCTTGTTAGGACACTGACCTGCATAGTGCCCAAACTTGTGGCATGTAAAGCACTTGAATTTGCTCGTGTCTTTCTTCCCTTCACCCTTGGGTTTGTTTCCTCCCTTAGGACCCTTTTTGAACTTCTTCTTGTTGTTGGCACCAAGACCCACATTCTCCTCTTCATGACCTGTAGATGAACTGCCATGTGCATAACCTCTCTGGGTCTCCTTTTGAACAAAGTCATCCCAAAGATGTTCCCAATTGGGAAGCTTCTCCCTAGAAACAATGCCCTCAAAAAAAACATCCCATTGTTTGGAAACTCCATTCAATGTTGTTCTCACAAGCTCACTGTCAACTATGGAATCCCCCATAGCTCCAAGCTCATCTCTCACCTGTCTCAATCTAGTAAGGTATGTGACTACATTTTCAGCCTTGGTCATCTTTATGCTCTTCAGTTTTTCCCTCAAAACCATCTTCCGATTTTCATTTGTACTCTAGTACAATTTTGTCAAAGGCTCCCTCATCTCATAGGCATTTGACTTCCCCGTCAAGTGAGGAATAAAATGGTCCTTGATGGAATCAAGAATAATCCTCTTAGCCTTGATACTCCTCTTAGTGTAAGCTGCAAGAAGAGTAGCATCAGTAGGTACCACCAGAGGATGTGTTGTGGTATTTTCCACAATGTCCCGCAACTCATTTTCTTGCAACAACAAGATCATCCTCTCCTTTCAAGCACCAAAATTTGTTGCCTCATCAAGTCTGTCCTCAACCCTCAAACCTATAGCCATTGACCCCTTTCTGACAAAAATGACAAATTCAAAATTTTGTCCAGTGAAGTGAATGTTGTCCCAAATTTTTGACTTGCTGAAATATTTATGCTTCTTTCAACTCAGCTCTGATACCATGTAAAATTTTCAGACCCCAACCCAGTTTCAGTCTCGCTGATTTTTCAGCCAATGTTTATTGCCCTAACCCAAATTTATAACAGCCAATTAAACTCAGCAGAAAATAAATTTCATAACTGAAACATGAGGATTTTGAACATCGTTTATAACGCAGAAATAAAATATCAGCGACACATAAACTCAGAAAAATATTAACACAGTGATTTTCGGTCTAAGAGGGACCCTGGAAAAACCCACAAGGGGAAAACCAGTGAGAGAGGAAGTTTTTATTATTTGGGAGCCTCAGATAAATTTGGTTACAACATATTCATCTTCAAAAATTTTAATGACAAACTTATCTTGATAACCGTGCCAAGTCTTCACACGGGAAAATGAGCGAAACTCCTCAAAACTCTTTCCAGAATTTTTTGCAATAAATTACAGGTTTTCTCCTCGATTTTAGTGCCTCCAAAATGTTGTACGGTTTCCTTTAAATTCGTGCCAACAGTCACAGCCCAAAACAGAACATTAAATGTTGTACGTTCACCTTGGGAAATGTGAAAAAAATTCCATAAAACACCAGAGAACCTTTTCCTCAATTTTTGTTCTTGAATAACAGTTGTACAGACCGTACGGGATCCATACAATACAGATTGTACTTTTTTGCCTCGATTTTCATGCTTTTTTCCTGCTATACGGAACTCGAAAATCCATACAGTACGGACTTTATGTTGAACTGTACCTCCCCTCGATTTGTGTGCCTACTTTTGATGTTGTACGACCTGCTCAATCCATACAGTATGGGATGCTTTCAATATTGTACCCTTTGCCTCAATTTTTGTGCTAGTTAGCAGCCTTGGGATGTGTACCCTAGATCTAAAAAATGGCCTCTTCCTCAAGCTCGAAAATGTTCTCTCTTGCTCTCTCTCAAAAGTCTCAACAACCCAAAAATGGGTGCGCCCTCCTTGCCCTAATCGACCTCATGAGGGAAGGTGAAGAGTCTTTTCATCCAACGGTGGAGATTAGATGAGATCAATAGTGGGAATAAAATCACTTTATCCACCCACTTTCCCTAAGTCTCAAAAAGTCACCTTTTAATTTCCATCTCACAAATTAAATGACTAGGGTCCACATTAGGCACTTTCTCACCCCTTAGGCGCCTAGGTGATGAGAAACACTTGCCTAGGTACTTTTTAATTAAATTTTTAACACTACTCCCTTATTGAAATCTAGTTGGGTATTGCAAAAAGTAAGAGTGTCCTTTTTGTTGATAACACTTTCCAAATTCTAAATCATGACTTGTCATTAATATGCTAACCACAGGTCAATGCCATACTTTAAAAGGAAATCGACTTGTGAGGGTTTTGAATGAGAAATATATGCATGAGGTGCAAACAAAAAAAACTCCCAAACTATCGTTTCTCTGTGACTCTTAGAAATTTGAAACACCAAAATCCCAACCAAGGCCTTAAGGTAGATTTTAAGAGACTTTAATGCAAGTTACTCATTATTACTATGATTATTATTAAATGGATTTTTAAAATATTAATAATAATAATAATTTATTACTAAATGATACTAAGACATGTTTACCTTTCTACTATGTAATCAATATATGTTTGAAAATTGAATTTGGAATGACTTCGTATTTTCAAGTTACAACAACATAATTCTCATGAAGAGAGGTTTACCTTTCTACTATGTAATCAATATATGTTTGAAAATTTAATTTGCTAAGCTATAGATTTATCAATTATAGTGTGAAATTTTGAATAAGACGATTGTTGGCTTTGAAAAACACGCGCACACATACACAATCACAGACACACACCTGAAGGCATTACAAATCTTCTTTTGTTTTTGCAAGAGCATAAAATTAAAAAGAAAAAAAAAATTATTCCTCTTTGGGTTCTATTAATTTTGTGTTTTAATTCATGAGGCACAAGTGGGTTGTTACATTAACCCTCGAGAGATTTGTATGGATAATGAAGAGTTGGGCTTCAAATATGATGGACTGAGTACGACGAAAATATTCTATTCTAATGCAAATTTTGTCCTTAAGTAGAAGAGCATGCAGGCCCAAAACAAAAATCCCCATGTGTCGATCATTGAGCCAATTGGCAACAATCCATCAAATGGGTTCCCCAAGGATCTAGTTCCTTCAATGTGTTAGCACGGGGATGAGAAAGTAATTTCCTCATTTTCCCCTCCCACAACTCATTCTACCAAATCCTATTATGATGGTAGCTCTAAGGCTCTTTTTGTTAGGAAATGAGGAACACTTCCACGCTAAACCTAGCATAAGAGAGGAAGAAAGATATAATCAATAAAGTAAATGACAAAGCAAACACACAGTACACAGAGATTTTACCCTTGAAACCCAAACCGAGAAAACCAACATTCCTTGAGTGTTTTGCTCCCTTGTTGTCTTATTCATTCAGAATAAAAGGTTACATGTCTAACCTTGGTCCACACCTAAGACACAATCAACATCATACCCTCTTTATTTACACAAGAACAACCCTATAGCCAACTCAACTTACATCTACATGACCAACAACCTCTACGATTATTCATTCATTGATAAGTTTTTACAACATTACAACACGCCTTCTTTATAGGATTTATAGTAGGCAAAACCCTAAAGAAAAGGTGCCCAAAAATGGTTATAGCTCCACATAGATCATTGGATACAAATCCCACGAATCTTGAGATTCTGTTACAGTCGGCTACCAAGTTGGATTACTAGTCTACCTTCATTTGGTCTTCATTCGGTTGCTACATGACCTCATGTCAACCTCTTGTTGGTTGACCTCTTCTTATTTACCCGATCGAGCCACCTCAACCTTCGACTTGTTGTCTATGTATTCAACTTCATCTTTACCCAATCGAACCACCTCAATTTTTGACTTCTTTTCTATTCCTTTGACTTCGTCTTTACCTGGTCGAACCACCTCGACCTTCAACTTCGATTGTTAGTCGATCCACCTCAACTAGACTTTCACTGCAAAGAATATAACAACCCAACATTCTCGCGCTTGTTTTTTTCTTTGTTGAAATCGAGAGACCACTAAACTCTCGTTCATAGTCCCAGGACAACAATTCTCATTGTCTCTCTGCACCAAGAGAACTTTACAACACTCACAGACTTGGTCAAAGAGTGTGTTATGTTTTCCAATGTGTCTACTTTCTCCAGTAGCACCTTGTTGCTTTCCACCATGTCTCTGATGAAATGGTATTGTACATCAATGTGCTTAGTCTTAGAATGATAAGTAGGGATCTTTGCCATAAATATTGCACTTTGTCTGTCGCAAATTATCTTCATAGCTCTTTTCTCAAACCTAATTCCATACTGCTTCTTTTCTTCCATGAGTGGATACCAAGTATTCAGCTTTTGTTTTTTACAAGACTACAACCGCATGTCGCTTACTCATCCAACTAATTGCTCCACTGAACATTTTGAACACATATCCACTGGTCAACCTTCGTCGATCTATATCTCTAGCCCAGTTAGCGTCAACAAATCCATGTACATTTAATTCACTATCACCTATAGGTTTTCCTTGATAATAGATATCATAGTCTTTTGTGCCACACAAATACCTGAATACTCTCTTGACAATTGTCTAGTTCTCCTTCCCATGTGTCGACATGTATCTACTCAACACTCCCATTGCATGGGCAATGTCTGGTCGAGTGTATACCATCACATACATTAGACTACCAACAACACTTGCATAGGGAAAATGTGCCATGTCCTTTATTTCCTCTTGTGTTCTTGGACACTGTTCAACAATTATCCTTGCTCCCACAAGAATTGACAGCTTCAAAGGTTTGTAATCCTGCATGTTGAAATGTTTCAACATTGTTTCAATATACTTTGTTTGGTTCAACCAAAGATTTCTAGTTGCTTAATATCTCTTGATCTCCATTCCCATAATGAAGTTCATTGCATCAATATCCTTCATGTCTAACTTGGAGGATAGATTTGAATTTTTCGAATTGACCTGTTGCGTTCATCTTCTTCTTGAATACCCATTTGCTACTGACAGGTTTTCTTCCACTAGGTAATTTGACTAAGTCCCATGTCTAATCCAGATTATTTTCAGAACAAAATGAGAGCAGATATATAATAAAGAAATGTACAGAGATATAGAAGATATCCAATAATATATCAGAGATATAACCATAAACACAAAGATATAATAATATACAATTTCTATTAATGAACGAAATGTACAAAACTGTAGAAAGACAGAGTGCAAGATTCGCTAGAATGGCGGAAGCTTATCTCTGACAAGAGATGTGACAGATACTCACATTTGCAAGAAGATGATTACAGTGAGGCTCTAAAGGCATTTTTAACATAAATAAAATCCAAAACCCTAACCTCGGAAAATGAAAATCCAACAGTTTTGTGGACCCTGTTTTGGTTAGTTTGGTGTATCAACTTCCCAGGGGCGTAACTTTGGCATACGATCTTAGTTTGGGGCGCACGATAGATCATTGGAAAGGAACCATTGAGGAGATTCATTTTGGGGACCCAATCAAATCCTTTGAGTGCAATTGAGGTGCTCAATCCAGAAAAAACTTCATTTGGGTCCTCAAAATGGCGCCAGAAGTTTAGGAACTGAAAAAACTGCTAAAAATAGTAAATTGTCATAAGACTATTTTGAGCCAGTTGGAATAGGTGGGTGGCAAACGATATCTACCTGGATCAATCCTCCCTCCTTAGGATGCAATGATCTCCATTTCTTTGAGTGCTCAGGGGAGAGGGAACAATATTTTCCGAATCTGCATCTTGATGAGTTGTTTTCCTTGCTGGAGAAGTTGTGTTGCTAGCTTGTTGAAGGATGTCACGAACCTGTGGCTGGAAGGGTTGGAAATTTTTAACCAATTTGTCTACATGAGATGACTGTGTGCATAAGGAATCCTTGTGCTTTTCTTCAATCTTATCGACCTACTTTTGCTGGACAAAAAGTGCTTGGATTGAGGCTGCAGTGGTTGTGTTCTTTTGTTCACCTTTTGAACAGACTGTGAAGAAGCTGAATTTTGTAGTATGAGATACTACCTTGTGGCAATGTTTAGGTGGGACAGTAGTTGGAACTACCTCTAGTATCATGTAGATATTACCCCCCAGAGTAAAAATGACACTACGGGGTCGAGACTCATAAATAGCATGGTGCTTCCACATATATGATTGGCCCAATAGAACATCACAGACATACATTGGGGAAACATCGCATCAAACCTCATCCTTGAAGGGTTGGATGTCGGACAAAAATCGACATTGCTAGCTGACACAGAGATCGCATCCCTGGAGAAGCCACCCAATGTTGTATGGTTGCGGGTGTGGTGTTGTCGACAATCCCAACCATTTGAAAACCTCTGTTTGAGATGAGGTTTTTATGGATTCCTCTATCAACAATAAAATGCAGCGAGGTCCCCTTCACCCACATCTGTGAATGAAAAATGTGCTCCCCCTCTTCAATACCTGCTAGTTCTTCTGGTTGAATTGTTGTGGTCACGACAGTAGTAGTGGGGTCTGCGTCAATGATCTATCTTTTTCCATTATTTTCTGAATCAGGGTTTGGCTCCTTGTCTTTGATCTCTTCCACCAATGATTATTTTGAGTGTTGGGTATGTGTTATATTCTTTGTATGTGTGTGTGTGGGCACGTCAGATATGAAAACTGCGTCTGACGATCCCTCTAGTAGTGCTCTTTGTGTCGTGTGCGTCGGGAACTTTCCTAGGGGGTCTTAGGGGGGGAAAGTATGCCCCCCCTGGTTACGCGCAGTGTTCAGCAACAAGTGGTAGCCCAGGGCCGACGGGGTTCGAGGCAGCGCCCCAAAAAAAAAAATTGGGCAGTTTTTTCTATTTTTAGCAGATTTTGCTAAAAATAATCCCGGTTTTGGGGATTAGGGTTCTGATATCTACAGAATACCTAAAAAACATTGTATATATTGTATAGTGAATGGTTAAAGTCGAGATAATGAATATAAGAAAGTTTTTCCTGGTTGAGGGTTTTCGGTATAAAATTTATGCGTACTTTGTGTATGAGCCATTGATTAAATTCTAATTTTCTTAAGAATCTATATGCATTGCTTTACTTCACAGGTTTAAAAATTACATTGAGTGACATTCATCGGTGTTGTTTCAAGGTATTTTGTGGAAATCACACCACTTTCCAGTGTCCTTCTTCATCTTCCCATGACCCTTCTTTTCTTGTGGCTTAGATCGGGTTTCAGGAGGTTGTTTTTTAGGGCCGTCTTTATCATACTTTGGTTGTTGTAGATTTGCAGACCCGAACTCCCATTTGTTCTGGTGCCTAAATTTCTACTCAATTTTGACAACATATCGATAGGTAACTCCCAGCGATGACATGTCCAGAAACTCCATTTCAGTTTGGGTGTACATCTGTAGAGCCCCACGGTATTTCAGAACCAAATGTCGCTCAGAATATTTGATACCCAACTTGATGCGCAATGTATGGAAGGTATTGGTGAAATCCGACACTTCTTGGCCCCTCTCTTGACATAGCATGGTCCATCTCATGTATTGGTCGTCATAGTTACCAACAGGGTAATATTGTTCCTTGACCGCATCCACAAAAAAATGTCAAGTAGGCTTGGCCCCATATATTCCAGACTCCTTTATGTAACTTTGATCTAAGTAAGTTTCCCACCAATGTTTGACATGGGGGAAAGACTTAAGAAGTGTGTTGTCCCTTGACCAAGTTTTGTAGATCCTTGGTCAAGTTTGACCTATTTTGAGACTTCAAAAGGCTGTCGAAGGCAGAGCGCAAGTCGAAGTAGAGATCGCGGGATCTCGACCCCCTTTAGGGAATTTTTTGGGTTTTGGGCTTATGTAATGGGTATGGGGATGTCAGCCCATGGGGTTAACCATGCTTAGGCCCATTTTGTAATGTATAAATAGAAATCTAGGCGATGTAAGTAGGGGGTGAAAAAGGGTGTGATGGTAACTGTAAAAGGGCAAGTGAAGGCCAATGTGCTAAGTGCAAGTGATAATTGTACATGCTTTGTGCATATTGTGTGAGACTTGCAAGGCTAAGTGCAAGTGACTGTAAGAGACTGTGTAAAGGCTTTGTGCTATAACCTAGCTCGGGGAAGGAGGATCCGGCGAGGTGCGCGCATATCTCCTGTCTTATGTGGAGTAGGACCTTATGGATCTGTGCATGTAGATGATTGAAAAAAGATAATATAGAAGACGAAGAGTTGGTGGACGTAGGCCCAGGCTGGGGGTGAACCACGTATATCCTATGTTATGGTTGCTTTGTGCATTATGGTTGTTTTATGGTTCATATGATTAATTCTTTGTACAATGATGTATGCTTAGATGAATATGATAGCTTAGTGCCTAATGATGTGAATGAGGTGCTAGATCTAATCTATGTTAATATTCTTAGTGCTTGAATGTGTTGAATCTTGTTGAATATTGTGCTACATTGTAATTACGGTTTATCTGCGTTGTAGACAAAGGTTAAGTACTAATGAATGACAACTACTAAGTGCTTTGTTAGAGTATTGTAATCACAGATCTATGTCCCAGATAAGGTTGCAGACACTGGAGTTCTGCAACCACCCCTGCCTCTACCTCGGGTGAGACTTCATTTGCTTCGCAGGTGTTGTCGAAAGGGTTAGTAGTTAGGGTTTTTTTGGTGCGTTTTTAAAGCGTTGAACCCTGGGTCTGCCCATGTGCCAACAAATGGTTCCATTGCCAGGACCTGAAATTGTGATTGTTGGGAACTGAGGAAAAGAAAGAAAGCTCTATGCGTAGATTTGTTGCTTTAGTGCGCAGTATTCTACTTCACTTGTGAAAGCTTTGTGCTAAGAAAAGAAGTATGATCTGAAGAAAAGAGGTAAGATCTGAAATCTTTGTGCTCTGATAAAGGTAAAGTGAGATTTTTTTATTAAAGAGGTAAGATCTGAAATCTTTGTTCTTTGATAAAGGTAAGATAAGTGGAAATTTTTGTTTCAAAAGTATGGATCTAGGTATGTTTGATAAAAAATTTCCTAGTCTAAAAACTAGGGCACAGTTAGAAGAAAGAAGGTTTGATATGAGTAGATCTGATAGAAATAATGAAATATATGTTATTCTTATGCATAGAAAGAATGTTTGGACTAACAAATGGATGAAGGATCTTAGGAAGAATTTTTTGCAGCTTAGCTACCACGATCCTAGTGCGCAGTACAAGAAAGGTTGGGGATCATTTAAGAGAAAGAGAGGATTAACTCTTCGTTACAGTTGCAGAAGGTTAGGCCATCTTGCTAAGAATTTCCCTGATAGAAGACCTAGTTGTCTCTGTTGTAAAGCTATGGACCATGACGTTATGGATTTCCCTAGAATGATTCCTAAGATTGAAAGAATGAATATGAGACAAGAAAACCCTGAGGAAGGCCAAGAAATTGAGACCATGGAAGAACCCTAGAAAGAATCAGAGACTGTATTACTACAAATGAAAGAATTACGAATGACCACAAAGATATCAACTTATAAAATATCTTCAAAGAGAAAGAGTGCATAGAAACAAGAATAGGAGACTTCGACATAGACTATGTTCTGGATGAGGAAACATAGGTGAATATTATGACAGAAAGAACTTGGGAAATTTTAGGAAAGCCTGCTATGATTCCTTCATTGGGAGGAGTAGGATTATTTAGAGGAAAGTTGATAACCCTATGTGGAATGCTTACCCAAACATCTATGAGTGCTCATGGAACTTTGACAGAACAAGAATTTGAGGTTGTTAAATTTATTGAGAACAACGCCCCATTTGCTATGTTACTAGGAAAAACCTAGATTGAGAAAGATTAGATCCAAAGAAAACAAGAAGAGGAAGCTCTAGAGCATAAAAAGAAAGAACTAAGAGACTTCATGGGAGAATAGCACACTTACTGGAAGAACAAGAAAACTAGTCGAAGCTACTGAGAACCAGAAATATGGATGTCGAAGTTGAAAGAACACAAGAAGATTTGAAACACCTGTCTGTACAAGAGAATAGAGCACCTACCCCAGACAGAGAAGAAGTATTTCCCTTGAACCCTACGAAAGACCATCAACAGTGCAAAGTTACTATTCCAAGAGGAGATAAGAATCAGAATGGGAAGAGGAACCCAGTAACGCAGATCACGGGGAATAAGGCTAGAAAGCTCAGCAAGAAGAAAGCAAAGTTGGAGAAATTATAGGAAGTTCCAGAGAAGACTTCACATAAGGAAGGTCTCCAGAATTCGAACTTCGTCAGAATATCATAGCAACTCAGATTGGCACTTCTCCATGGCGGAGTGATATGACCGTTGGATGCATTATAACCGTTAGATTGATGTTCCCGAACGGTTAGAACAAGAGTTACAATCAGAAATCTCGGCATCGGACCATTGGGACCGCCCTGTAATGGATAGAACTGCATTGATGAAGGATTCTTGTCCATTGGAAGGATCTGTTACATCGTTGTCTACTTATCCTGTAGACTGTTGTGTTGAGCACACTTTCGTGAATTGTATCCAAGACAACAAGAGAACTCATTGTTACTGTGTTGTGCTTATTAATAACTTGTCATCAATTCTATTGCATTGAGAAATTGTTCATCAGTCTAAGATATCCGATATTGGGCGTGCATGTCGGACAAGCTTAACGTTGTGGAAACGTCAGTAGAGGAAATTTTAATCGATCTAATGGAAGAGAGAGTGATGTCCATAGGAGTTCAAGCCTCATCGACACAAGGAGTGCAAGCCTCCCCGTCGACTGCTCACAGATCTGGGCCATCCCGAGTTGCAGATGAGAAAATAACCAAGCATTTAGATGACTTGGTGAAAGCGAAGTTAATCCCATCCATCCTGCCCGACTACATCCCTCCTCTGGTCAACGCAGTGAATCGTGACAGTGTCCCTAGGGACTTCAGAATCACCTAGAGGAGGAGGTGATGATGAAGTAGATAAAGAAGAGAACAATGGAAAATAAGATTAGAAGAAGAAAGGCGAAGTAACACTGCCACATAATCCCACTGATGAAGCAGAGCCAAAATAAATGTTTCTCCCATGAAACCCACATCGCGGAAGAAGTCAAAAGCTAGTAAGACCAAGCTACAGATTGTGCTCATGCTTGATGAATTTGACTTCATCATTGCAGTTGTATCGGATGCCTCAGAAGATATTTTGCAGAGAAATTAAGTTAAGCAAGAGACCATGTATGAAAAAATTGAAGCAGAACTGTGAGGGGTACAGCAGGCCCTTCACTCTAG